>JANHJO010004077.1:67991-79530 GCA_032468235.1 Pseudoxyrhopus heterurus | reverse complement strand
GATCACAAATAGTGATCACATGACCATAGGACATCCATCTGTCAGAAATCTGTGCTGGTTGACAAGCAGCAATACAACTTCATGGTCTGGTCATAAGCCTTCTTGTTCAGCACCATTGTCACTGACCAAGTGACCATTAACTAAGGAGTCTGTCTACAGTACAGTGTTTGATATTTTATGCAAACTTGATGCAATCCTCATCCTGATGGAAATTGCTCCCTACATCAAAAGAGACCTGTTTTGATGACATAGTTGTGAAAATGATGAGTACAAGTACGCAACCATCTGCAGCACCAACACCTCATTTTTTTGCAGCTCTTAAAGCTTTTTTGACCATGCCACCAAAACTCACTAGTATAATTTTCCACCATTGTGAAGGGCACCTCAGACAAGGCTTCCTGCAGAAAATCTACTGCCTTCCCCACTCAAAATTTGGAAAGCCCTGTATAAGCTGTGGTGGCACAGTGGTTAGAATGCAGTAGTGCAGGCTAATTCTCCCGACTGCCAGGAGTTTGATTTTGACTAGTTCAAGGTTCACTCAATCTTCCATCCTTCCTTCCAAAGTCAGTAAAATGGGACCCAAATTGTTGTGCTGATTCTGTAAAACTGCTTAGAGAGCACTGTCGATCACTATGAAGTGGTATATATGTCTAACTGCTATTGCTACAATCAGCATTCATGATGTAGCTCTATTCAAACCCTCATCATTATTGCACAACCTGGACCTTGAGATTCCTTCTGGGCCACAGAAAAATTAAATACAACCCCTCCCCTTTTTTCTACAAGATGGATCTTGGATGCCAAACCATCTACCTCAGGGGTGTCAAACAGGATTTCTTTGAGGGCCAGATCAGCATTGTAGTTCTCCACAGGCTGGCTGGGGGGGGGGAGAACAAGACGGACACCTCCTGCAGCACTTTGCTGGCCAAAATGGATGCAGGGGGGCTGCACAAGGTCCCCTGCGCCCCATTTTTGGCCTGGATGGCGTCCCGCAGCACTTTGCTGGCCAAAATAGGGCATGTGAAGAGGCGGGCAAGGCCACCCTGTGCCCCATTTTTGGCCTGGATGGCCTCTTGCAGAACTTTGCCGGCCAAAACAGTCCTTTGTATGCCAGAGGCATTGAGGCCAGCCCTTTGCTATTTCCAGGCTGGCCCCGTGGGCCAGATTTAAGCACCCCATGGGTTGGATCTGGCCTCTGGGCCTTGAGTTTGACACCCCTGATCTACCTAAATCATGCTGCCATTGGCAATTGTCCCCAAAAGTTTATGTTACAGTTATGAGACGGAAAGTGATGAGGTTTCGTAATGTGGAACTATCTATGCACAGACATTTAATGTTAAGAGGTTTATTTGTAGAAGTTATGGGTTGATTTCTACTCTGATGGTTTTATGCTGTCTATTTACCATCTTCTGCCTTCAGAGGAGAGAGGGGTTTCAAAGGGAAGGGGTTTCAAAGGTTGGGGCAAAATTGAACAGAAGGCCAGACTTAATCCAGCTTTTCCAATGCACTTTTTGTAATAAAAAAAAGGCTGGGAAGATCTGAGCATTGTTCTCGGGGAAACAGCTGCTCCATTTGGCAAATAAATAAATGGCTTTGTGAACTGCTGTGCTATAGAGCTGGTCCATAAATATTCTACCATAGCAATTATCACTAGGATTAGTAGATAAATCTTTGACATTCTGCACACTTAGTCGTTACACTGAGGCTTCTTTCAAGTGGGTCACACAACTGGAGAGCCAGCACAACATCACAAGTCTCTCTGGAAAGGGCAGATTCATTTCTGTCATGTTCAATTGCTTATATAGGGGTCTTTTCCTGAAATAGAGCTCTTGCATCTGGAGGCATGATGGAGGCTGTATTACAGGAAAAGAGGAGAAATCCCTAAAGAAGATATAGGTTACAATGATCTGCAATAATTCAGCTGCTCTACTTTGGACTATAATGTAGGAAGAGGGGATACTTTTGAAGACATACTTTCAAGGAATAGATAAAAAATGCATACGGTTCAGTGTTCTGAAAAAGAAACACATTTAGCCATAGAATCCTGCTTTAAATTCTATTTCCGCTTTTATCCTAAATATTCCGTATGAGCACAGTGAAGTGAAGAGATAAACGGGGAGAGGGATTAATCCCGTTTAAGAATGATACATGCTCTTGAAACTACAAAACTGTACAAATCTGTACATCTTTCTAAATCTACTCTGTACAAATTATTACTATAAGGCCTTTACGAAGCACACCAATAAAGAGCTAGCGTGCAAATATATTCAATATTAAGTTCTTCATCTGTAACGCTAATATTATTATTTTAATGAGGATTTATTACAGAATTTACAGCAAGGGAGAATTAACACTTTTTAGTTTTCTAACTCTCTCCTCCTTAAACATGGTTGAATTCTTCATCAGTGAAATATCAATATACGGGGAAATTTATGGTACCAAACATTATACTGAACTAGACCATTGGCCTACAATATTGTGTGATTAATTAGTGCAGACCTAATACGTTCATCTGAGTGGTTATTATTGTAAGGTGTGGGGCAGAATAGCAGTATGTTGCAACAATTCATTTGGATTTCCATGTTTCTTTTCAGCTTATTCTCTCTTTCTCTCAGCCATATATCTGTAAGTAATCTAAAAGGCTTGAGGATGGGCTAAAATGATGAATTACAACATTGGTCTTTGTTTTTACATGCTGGCTGAGGAATTCTGGGAGTTGTAGTCCACACAGGTTACCTTTGACATGGTTGAAAAACATTGATTCCCCACAGGTAGGGAATATGGCCCTTTTATGACTTGGGGACTTTAACTCCCAGAATTCCTCAGCCAGCATGGCTGGCAGAGGAATTCTTGGGAGTTGAAGTTCCCAAATCATCAAAGGGCCATAGTTCTTCACCCCTGATCTAGAGAATGGGACCTCACCCTTGGCCATGCTGGCATGGGCTTCTGGGAGTTGTATTTTAAAGCAATCTGAAGACTTTCACATTCACCCCTGATTTAAAGTCTAACCGCTACTTGATTTATACTATTTCATTCATGTGTCACTTCACTCTCTCAGCATTAAAGAATTTTAATCATCCTTGCTATTGTACTTACCTGAGGCCAAAACACTAACCCTGTGTGAAAGTGCCTTCAGAGCCAATATAGTCTGACTGTGTAAAGTGACTGAGGTTTGCCTCACTCAAATGATTTGGGCCATGAAGGTGAGGTAATTTGCTTCACCACAGAGAAAGGCCACCTCAATTCACCTTGACAAAACAATCTGACAGATTCTCCTCAGCCTTCTTCCTATGCTGGCTGATGATGAGCTTCCTAGCTAGTTTGCTTTGGGATTATCGGCAGTGCAAGACAAAATCATCATTAATAAAAGTATCGGAGCAGTGACTAACCATATTTCAGCTGCTGAAAAAGGACAGCTATCTATCAACTCAAAGTAAGGAATCACTACAACAGACATTCTCTGTTTGTTTTATTCACTTTTTTGTTCAGTCCAATTCATTCATTCCTCATTTAAACTTGGCTTTGTCACTTCTTCTTTTACTATCTTATTACTGCTGCCTTCCACATACTTTTATGTCTATAGTTACATGCTCAGCTCTTAATTCCTCATTTTAAAAAGTATGAGAAGGCACATGCTTATAAACAGCCATTTTCACGTATTTCAGCAAACAATCATTCCTTGCCACAGACCATGTTTGCATGTTTTAACATTTATCCATCTTCTCATAGATAACAAACATTCTACTAAGGTACTTGAATTCAACCACTTGCTCCTCTTTTTCACTATGTACACAAATAGTCCTCAACTTAAGACCACAATCAGGAACAGTGATTATTGAGTGAGTCATGTGTGATTTTACAACCATCGTTGCTACAACTGTTAAGTAAACACTGCAGTTGTTAAGAGAATCATGTGGTCGTTACGTGAATTGAGCTTCCCCATTGACTTTCTTCTGGAAGAAGTTTGGGAAGGTCACAGGTGACTATCACATGACTCTGCAACCATCATAAATACATGCGAGGTACCAAACTCCTAAATTTTGATCACGTGAGTACGGAGTTTGCTGTGACAATTGTAAATGCAAAGTCCAGTTGTAAGTCACTTTTTTCGGTGATGTTGTAATTTCAAACGATCGCTAAAATGAATGTTTGTAATCAAAGACTACCCGTAACTTGCAATAATCACTCTGATTTTTGCAATCCTTGTAAACACACTTTGATACACTAATGTTTGAATCCATATTGCTTATGGCATCATTCAATATAACATATAATTTGGGGTCTCAATGAACCACATGATAGGGGGTTTAGAAGTTTGGATTTCATTCTGAGCCAGCATAGCAAAAAAACAAAAACCCAAGAAATTGATCCTTTTTAACTCAATAGCAATATAAGTATATTCGCCCAAGAAACACAAATAACAAGCAAAGGATGCAGAATGCTTTTTGACAATGCAACTAACCACAGTTGACCCTGAGGCAAAGAAATGCATAAGAATATATGAGACTAAATCTACCAAGCACAGAAAAACATAAAGCAAGGCCACCTTAGCAGGCAAAAGTAGAACAGCCAGCTCCCTTGCCCATTGAGTCTGATCAGAGAAACAGAAAAACCAAGTACTGTATTGGCCTCAAGGTTCGAGATCAAGTCTTTGCCCCATTAATGGTATAGGATAGGGGACTATACTGTGTACTGTAACTAATTATGCCCTATGGATTAGCCTGTTTCTATATAATCCAAACTGATGTAAACTCAAGGCTCTCTGTTTGGCTGAATCCCCACGATGACTGCAGCAGTATCTCAATAAAAAAAAAAAAACTCAGATTGCTCTATTGTTCTTATTTTGGTTGAGTGTCTGTTTCCCACGACAATGGCATCATCTGCATACAAAACCACAAACATTCATGTTCTGACCAAACCCACCTCTAACATTCAGTACACGTTTATCTATAAATATATTTAACCACGAAAGGAATATCACACTTCTCAAACGCTCCATGTTTCTAGCTTATGCATTGTACCATATGGTCTTCTAAATCAACAAACATCCCATCCCATTTCTTTTTACACTCATATATTTTACAATAATTAACTAAAGATCAAAAAGCTGTGGTCTGCAAAAAGCCGCATTGCTGTTCCCGAACTTTGTTCACTTTGTCAAAGACCATCCAGGCATGCTTAACAAACAAATCTCTCTGGAATATTTCAGTTCATTCTTGCTTACTTCCATTAATATAAGAGAAAAATAATGCTATCTTCTAATTTTAAGGCACAGATGCAGCTTTTACACATGCTACATACAACCAATTAATAAGAAATGTTATTTTAGCATTTCTCTACTTTTTCTCTAATTTTTCACACTTAGAATCTTACCATTTTTCAACAATTTTACAGCTTTTATCTCTCTCTGTCACACACACATATGTATATGTATGACACTAACATTGATAACATTCATTTCAAAAGATCACTATTGTTTATCTCTTATATATTTCTTTCAGCAATGTTCACTTCAGCTTCATTCCAAATCATTTTTATTTTTAATTCTATTCATTCTGTTAGATCGGGTATCAAACTCGATCGCGTCACGGGCCAGATCGTGACATATTGCAATGTTTTTTTGCCTTTGCGGAGCCGAAGTGGGCATGGCCTATGTGTGACATATCCGGCTCGTGGGCTGCTAGTTTGACAGGCCTGTGTTAGAGAGTCCTATTTTCACCCATTTCCAAAGCAAATATTAATTCCATCAAATACTCATGTTTTTCTGCCTCTTTTATTAATTATTATTATTATTAATTCCTAACTTTCATAGACCAGTGTTTTTCAATCTGTGGTCCACAGGTCCCAGGGGGGCACAATCTCATGCCAGGGGGGCTGGAAAGGCTCGAAGAAATGCTATGATTTAAATCTTGAGTTAAGTATTAATGGTCTGTGGCCGTGGTCTGTGGCCACAAAAGGGGATGTGTGGTAAAGAAAAGTCTGAGAATCATTATTATAGACTACTAGCTGATTACCTGGCTTTGCCTGGGTGTAGTCGTTGTGCAGCTCCCGCTGGCCTTGGCAGTCTCCTCCATGCCTGTTCAGTCCCATGTGGTCCCACTGCCACTGCCGCTGGCTCGTCCATCCCTGCTGCCCCCCCCTGTGACCTCGTCCCAGCAGCCATTCCAACATGGTCCCACTGCCTCCGCCAGTGGCTCCTCCATCCCCGCTGGCCTGCCGCCATTCCAACCTTGTCCTGGCAGCCGTTCAAACCTTGGCATTCCAACGCTGGCCCTGGCAGTCCCTCCCTGGTCGCCAGTCGCTCCCAGGCATTTCAATCTTGTTCTGGCACAGTCTCCTCCATGCCCGCTTGGTCCCATGTGCTCCCACTGCCTCTGCCACTGGCTCATCCATCCCCGCTGGCCCCCGGGCTGCAACCTCATGCCAGCAGCTGTGGTCCCGCTGCCTCCACCGCTGGCTCTTCCATCCCCGGTCGCCCCCAGCCATTCCAACCTCGTGGCTGCTCAGAGCCCCCTGTATCTCCTGGTTCAAATCTCCTGGTCTGTATAGGCATGCGCAGTAGGGAAAGCAGGGAGAAGACTGGTTTCTGCACATGCTCAGTAGATATTTGTGTTTGAAGAAGTGTGGGGGTGTCCTGTTTGAGACCCTTTTTTGGGGTGAAAGAAGGGTGAATCTGGTTCCTGACCCCCCCCCCCCAGTGTTCATCTCCGGAGTGCAAGGTATGTGTGTGGGATGTTTGGGCCAATTGGTGGAGGCAGGGAAAAATGTATTCAGGACATATGAACAAACATACATACGCACATTTCTCTTTTATATATATAGATTATTTGTAACTTTTCTCTCTAAAAACATGCAACAATGTGTCTCTACTGTCCTCATTTTCTGCAGCCATCATTCTTATAGTCATGTTTTCCTCATCCATAGCTTCTTTCACTTCATCAATTCCATTAAACAACCCTTTTCACACCTCCCATTAACATAATTTCAGAGTTCTATTGCACTGTGTACAAAATTCTTTTTATTCTATTTCTATTGGCTTCACATCATCTGTTCACTTTCCATTCATTCTGCTGGGAGGTCAATCTATCTGCTATTACATTTCAATACAAACTCATAATTTCTCTATCTCCAGTTATTCCACTCCTTCTTTTTTTTTTGTAAAGGTATATAAGGCAAGAGAGATAATATGTTTAATGCCAGTGACAATTCGTGAATAGAAGCTCAATGCATTTGGTACCAATTATCTATCAAGAGCATTACAATATATATATATATATACACACATACATATATAAATTCATATATGAAGTGAGAAAAGAACAAAAACAAGTTCAACAAGTATAGTGTTTAAAATTACAATGAAAACAACATATTTTAAAATGAGAAAATGAGAGAAATAAGCATATCAAATAATAACTTGGATCTATGAAAAAAGCAACTTTCGCAAAATGAAATATGTCCGCTTTTAGGAAGAAGATTGACCTAAATCTATTTCTTAAAAATATCTTCTTGCCTCATCTGCCTATATTACTTTTAGTTTTTTATATTTTATAGTCTCATACTACAACAAAATAATATTTATATTACCTGTGTTAAAACATTTTAAACAATATGGTCCATTACATGAGCCCAATGATTCAAATAATATCTTCTACTGGATATCATAATTTCTCATTTTAAATGTGGGTGTTTTTACATGTACAGAATGATACAAACTGTTTGTATGATTTCATAGTGCCCTTAATAAAGAAGCACTAGTGGTGCAGTGGTTAGATTGCAATATTGCAGGCTAATTCTACCCACAGCCAGGAGTTACATCCTGATGGGCTCAAGGTTGACTTAGCCTTCCATCCTTCCGAGGTCGGTAAAATGAGGACCCAGATTATTGGGGCCAATATGGTGACTCTGTAAACCAATTAGAGAGGGCTGTAAGAGAGGGAACTATATAAGTTTAAGTGCTATTGCTATTGTTGTTTCTCTGAAATGTGTTTAACTTCTTCACAATAAATGATTTCTCACTGGCAATTCAGAAATTTTTGCTCTCCCACAACCTGAAAGAATGCCTGAATTCTTTTTCTTTATAACTAGTTTTTTCCCCAAATTCACTGCCATTGTCAGTCTTTTGTCATAAACAATCAAACCTTTATTTATTAACCATTAGGGAAGCTCTAACTCTAAGTCATAGCTATTGTCTAAGTAGTATGAAAATGTGGCCATCTTTTGGTGGAATTTTAATTTTAAGGAATAACAAAGCCAAGAGTTCTCAATATATATCTTAGTAATTGCAAATAAATATCTTATAATCGTAAATGACTATAAACAGAATATGAGTCAGCAGTGAGATGTGGAAGCAAAAAAGCATGTTTAATCTGCATCAATAAAAATAGTTTAAAAAAAAAAAGAACCATCCGCTACAACTGAGCATTAAACCCTTAAATTTAAATACCTAAATATCATAGAAAAAGTTTATTTACTCTATTACTTTATCCACTTTATTAAATGGTTTTAATTAATAAAATTACTTTATCCACTGTATTAATTTTCTCCACTGCCATACCATAAAATATATTTATTTGAAAAGCATATGGAGAAATTGACAGAATTATAATTTCACAAAAGCCACTTAGTATTTGACCTTCTAAGTAAGTGACCTTCTTACCTGCTATGTCATGTCTGCAATGCTGATAGGAGAAGGTGGAGAACCCGATAAACACTGACTCAGCTGAAGAGCAGTTCTCTGTTGTAAACATGCAGTGAATAACGCAACAGAATCCAGCAGCACGGCATTTTGGGGGGCCCCCAAAGGTGGCCCATGTAACACGATTGCTCCGTGAATTGCACTGGCTGCTGGTTTGCTTCTCGGTGTAATTCAAGGTGTTGGTAATCATCTTTAAAACCCTTCATGGCATGACTTCTGACTACTTGAAGGACCATCTCATTCTACTGGGATTGGCCCAACCCACCCTTGTGGGCATCATCAGTCAGGATATTTTGGCTGGCAAGGTCCAGGAGAACAGTCTTCCCTGCTGTTGCATCTATCCTTTGGAACACCTTGCTCCCGGAGTGAGGTCAACATCAACCCTCTTTACCTTCTATAAATGCTTAAAGACCTAGTTCTGCCAGTTGGCTTGGGGCTCCAATGGAGAGGTTTTACATTGAGGGTGGTTGATAGATTAACAACAGACCCCATCCCCTCCCCTTCTCATCATACTCGCTCCCTCCCCAATTTTTTTTTAGCAAGGTTTTTATAATAATCATTGAGGTTTATACAGTTTTATCTTTTAATATTGTAAGCAGGTGGTAACATGGGTGGGATAATGATACATTTTACAATTTTGCAAATAAATAAATAAAGAACAAGTGAACATCTGAGGGCAGTCTAAAACCAAATTATTATTATTTTTATGATTTATGAAACCAATTTATCTAGCCACCCATCTGATAAACTCCAGGTGGCCTGCAGCACAGCTAGGAAGAGTTAGAAAGATAAATACATTTAAAAACAATAAAAAAATAAACCCCGAAACAAAGGATATATTTATTTATTAAACCAATCCTATCTCACAAACAGGCGACTCTGGGCGGTTATAAAAATTAGTTTAATAAATAAATATATTCTTTGTTTTGGTTTGGTTGGAGAATTCTAATCCAAAAAGACAAGAGCGCTCTAGACAGATTAGGAGAGAAGTGTACTTTGGGGGCAGAGCAAAGTTGCACATTGCCAAGTCACTCTGAAAGAGAAAAGGAGCTCCATAGAGAGCAACATAATCTGTTTCTGCCCTCCAGAAACATTTCCTGCCCACTGTGGCATTGGGGCAACTGGGCAGTGCAGTTAATTCCTGACATTGGTTCAAACAAGCAGCCAACAAAGAAAAAAACAACAAAGTAGAAATGAAGTCCTCTTGAAGAACGAGGGATGAACCTGGGTACATTTAATTGAGAGGGAGGAAAAAAGCAGAGCATTCTTTAAAGACTTTCATATTACCCAAGAAAAAGTCACAACCTGTGCTCCATCATTCCAAAGTACAAGACACAGAAGACTAATGATTTCAGTTGCAGGAAACAGATTGCTGTTCAAGGTTTGCTAGCAGAAAGACCAGTTTAACAGTGGGATGATGACAGAGATAGGTAGGGAGTTCTTTGTCTCACAGGAAGTGTTCGAGCAAGGGCTAGACAGCCTCCTGTTTAGGATACTTTAATTTCGATTCCTGCATTGAACAGGGAGTTGGAAAGAGAGCTAATCCAAATGGCTCCTTCCATTTTATTTTTATTTTGTAGTTTCTTCAAGCTGTCTCCCACCAACACAATTCAGTACAGGTAGTCCTCGACTTACATCCCCAATTGAGCCCCAAATTTCTGTTGCTAAATGAGACAGTTGTTAAGTGAATTTTGCCCAATTTTTATCTCCTTTCTTGGCAGGGACACTGAACTGTCATAAATATGAATCAGTTGCCAAGTGTCTGAATTTTGATCACGTGATCACTGGGTTGCTCCAACGGTCATAAATGTGAAAAACAGTCATAAGTCACTTTTTTTCAGTGCTATTGTAATTTTGAACAGTCACTAAATGAACTGTTGTAAGCCGAGGACTGCCTGTATATAAAACGTATTTCATATTTCTCGTTTCCGCTTCGCCTTAATTCTAGCCTATCGTTTGGTAAAAAGTGGTGTTCTGCTCAGGTTTGAGTGCCAACAACCAGCAGTTAGCGTGACCTTGAAGAGAAAACAATAGACTAAAAGGCTCCGTAATTATATTCCTTGTTTATGCCTTACTTTGGGAGTATAATACCGAGGCAGGAGAAAACCATGTCCTTTGCACATCTTTCTCTGTGTCTTATGTATAAACAACTGGCAGAATTCTTTCAGTCCTCTAATGCTTGAGTAGTTCTGTGAAATTATTTGCTGAAGATGTAAGTTCAGCAGCACTTTCATAAGCTTGCCTCTGTTGTAAACAGCCTGGATGGGATAGAACAAAAATAGAAAGAGTGTGAGTTCTCATGCCTCACTTTAATAACAGTGTCACTTTCAGTTTTGAAGTGTCTGTGTCTCTGATACAGACATCCTGAAGGTGCCATCAAGCATCCAAATAATAGCCAGCATTTGCAGGCAGCCAGTTTGATGGCTGTTAATTGAGGAGCTGTGAAAGTCCACCATGGTGTGCGGCAAATTACACACAGGGTGAATCTCTCTCTAGCTCAATACAACAAGAAACAGCAGAGGGAGCTGTCAATCTTCACAGAAACAAAGCCACGTGGCTTGGCGTTAGTACTTCTGATCCTGCCATGGTTGGTGGCACTGAGATAAGGTGAAAGCAAATCTCTTTGTCTCTCAGTTTAACCAAGTCTAAATTTGAAAAGATTTCTTTTTTTTTTTGCAAAAGGAAAAAAAATCTCCCACCCATTCTTAAACCCCCATTCCCCCCCCCCAATTTCTTAAGCATCTATTCTTGTCTGATTGACATTAGATGCTTCAACAGCAGGAGTGTCCAATCCTGGCAACTTTAAGATGGGTGGATTTCAACTCCTATGCTGGCTGGGGA
>JANHJO010004077.1:54890-65252 GCA_032468235.1 Pseudoxyrhopus heterurus | reverse complement strand
AACTGTTGCAGGATTTGGGTTTGGCTAGTCTAGAGAAAAGAAGGACTGGGGAGGGGGGGACAGGATACCAGTATTCCAGTATTTGAGAGTTTGCCACAAAGAGGAGGGGGAGTCAACTTATTTTCCAAAGGGCAGGACAAGAAACAATGGATGGAAACTAATCTAGGAGAGAAGCAACCTGGAATTTCAGAAAAACTTCCTAACAGTGAGGACAATTAACCAGTGGAACAGCTTATCTTCAAATGTTGTGGGTGCTCCATCACTGGAGGCTTTTAAGAAGAGACTGGACAGCATCTTGTCTGAAATGGTATTGGTTTCCTGCTTGAGCAAGGTGTTGGACTAGAAGACCTCCAAAGTCCCTTCCAGCTCTATTCTGACTATGAGATGCTGCAAACAGTTGAAAATGTGGACTGGTTGGCAAAAGCCCTAATGCAGTCCCGTGACTGGGGCAGGGGAGCTGTTGACCTTTAGGAAGAGTCTATTGTGTCTTTTAAAGGTTGGTAATTGACCAGTCATAAATTGAGGATTACCTGCATTGATGGTTTACCATTGTGAAGGTGTTAGTATTTACCTGCACACAAAACTAGGCACGTCTTCCATCATTTACATAATTTTGCCCATATCCAGCTGTCTGAGGAAATGTTGTATGAACCCTTCGGGGCCCACATTTTATTTTATTTTTTAATTTTCTTCTCAGTCCTATAGATGGCATCAGGATAATTAGGGTAAGAGGGCTACCTGAAACCAGGCTGGATGGGACTGATGGGTCCTGCAACATCAGTCCCACTCCCAGCCTTGGAACATATGGCTACAGATTACCTAAATTTGCCAAAAAGAGAGGATACAATGTGTTCCCATCTCTCATTTCCCAGTTTCTAGAATAAACTGTTCCCCCATATAGAATCACATGGATTTTCCAGGAGACAATCGTTTTTCTTTTTCACATTTGCATCTGACAATCTTCTTTTACATTTGACAGTTCTGATGGTAAGATACCAGTCTAGCTGTGAGCAACAACAAAGTTAAAAATACTTAAACCCTTCACTCTTACCAACCATAAGTGTAGCCTACATTTATTCTCTGCTTAACAGGAAAAAAGAAATCACAGACTTAATAAGCATACTTCAGGCCAAATGTGGGGCATTTGGCTGAGTGCATCACAAATGTGGCCTACAGCAGAGTGATCTGATGACTGATAATGTCCAGCAGCTACGGTGCAAACTGATCTCACCCATACAGTGATAATTTTTCCTCACATGATTCAGCACCACGTCACATTATAAACAGCCATTCTGAGCTGGCTACCAAACCAGTTTAAGCTGATAAAGCTGGAATTTCACTCCAGCTCTTATAGAAAGCAACAGCATGCTACTCAAATCAAATGCTTAGTACAAGCTGATATTTTGCTTGGTGTACAATGGTTAGGTAGCAGTTAGGAGAAAATAATAAGTAGGTTCTGACCAGCTTAAATGCTTACCTGCAGCCATCAGGAATAATAGAATATTAGGTGCATAATTTATAATAATGAGGTTTAGTAGCAAATTAACAATTGGCACGTTAAAAAGCCAATTTCCCTGGCATTTGTGAACTGCTCTCTTCAAGAATTTCTGGAAAGCACTACTTATTTGAAGGTAATGGTGTTTGGCCAAGTGAATTGCCCTCAGGAGTTTTTTAACATGGTTAAGAGACCAGTTATTCACTTTCTAATGGCCATAGAAGTAAAAATGCTTACTTGATTGTACTATATTTTAATTACAACAGAGTCTAGTGAGCTTCTAAAGACTGCTTATCTCAGCAGCTCTATTAAGACTCTGCAATTTCTTGTAAATACAGAAATAAATAAATAAGTAACCTTAACTGCTTCTTTGCCAGCAAAATTAAGACCACATTCCGGTCCAGATGGAAATATTTATGAAAACTGTAAAACAAAAACCATATCTTCATATGCGATTTACTACCTACACAGAACTAAAACATGTTAAAGTGTTGCAGGAAGAATCATACCTATCATCCCACTTCAAAAAAATAATGTTTCAAAAGAGACAGTTTCAGCATGATTTTAGATGGATTGTAGTGCAACCATTCCAATTGTACAGCTAACCCATCTTTCCCTCCTTAGCAATTTTTCTGTAATTAGTAAAGAACAGAAGAAATAGGAAAAAAGAGGGTGCAAGAGTATGTATAAATATAATACTCTAGAAACTAGGACAATAAGGGAACTGGAATACTACAAATATTAGAAGGGATAGTTAAAGCAGGAATGTCCAACCTTTTAGACTTGTGGCCTTCAATTCCCAGAATTCCTCAGCCAGTCATACTGCCTGAGGAATTCTGGGTTTCGAAGTCCTCAAATCTTATAGTTGCCAAGGTTGGACATCCCTGGATTAAATAAACTAGATATATTTGGTTTGCAGACAAGAAGACCAGGAGAGTTATGAGAATGGTCTGCCCATATCTAAAAAGTGACCACATTTTAAGGGATGGATCTGTTGCAGGACAAGGAACAAAAGCTGAAATTAAAAGGAAATTCAGGATGACTTTCAGGAAGGTGAAATCTGTTAAGCAGTGGAAGAGTCTATGCTGGATTCCATCTTGTTGGAGATTATCAGACTGGAGCTGGTTGACCACCTGCAAGGAATAGATTAGTGGATTTCTGCACAGAACAGATGGTTGTACCAGATGTCCTATAAGTACCTTCCAACTCATGCATTCTATGATTCTATGAAACTGTGTTGAAAGAAAAAAAAATTCCCAACCTATCTGCTTGAACTTTGAAATATATCCTCCTGTCAGGCTTCATACCCAGGCTTGGCAGTAAATCACAAGTCTCCAGTAACATAAACATCAATTCAGCTCTCAGAGGGATTTGGCAGAAGACTCTAGAGACAACTCAGCTAGATTAGAAACTTCACGGAAGACCAGAATGAAGCTTCACATCACAACAACTGATTATCCACTGCATTGTAAAAAAAAGTGAGAGGCCTTATATATTTATGCTCCAGAGCTTAAACATTAGACTTCTTCCTACTTTTCTAAGTTAATGGATAGTTGGCAAGTTGTTTGATGGCCTTGGGTAGCTCCTGAAAATTTATTGGTTGGTTGGTCTATCAGTTTGTATACCATCTCAATCATAAAGTGACTCTAGGTGGCTTACACAATAGAATTAAAACATCAAGAATGATCCAAGCATGACAAACAACAGACATTAAAATCTCCCTGTCCCTTAAATATTACTGTTTGTCTGCTCCGCCTAAAGGTGTGGGGTCTTCAACAACCTTGGACAAGTCCATGGATATCATTAATTCCTGAGCTGCAACCAACCCTCATCAAGAAAAGGTTTAAATCTCACAGAACCATCCATGACTAGTCCTGCAAGGATAGTTCAGGAAGGGACACCACTGCACAATAGGAAGGCTGCCACAACACAGGAGCAACAATACCAAATTTTCCTTAATGGCTAGCTTTATAAAAAGTCTCTCATCTGGTTATGAGGCATAGTGCGTCTGAGTATCATAAGAGCAATCCGAATAGCAATTTCTAGTACTACAACTATTACTACTTCTACTATTGCTACTTAGAGAGACACGTGCCTTAGACTCATGACTTTGAAACCAAAACAAACTCGGATGAGAGATGAACATTGTGCCTGCCAGATTCCAGTAACACTCTCTCATAAGAGAGGACTTATGACAGATCAATCCAACTCTGACCAGGAACTACCAAAGATGTAAGGGTTGCTAACAACCCCACATCCATGAACCTGGGATTAGAACAGGGAAATCATAAGAGGAAGATCAATGTAAGAAACCAAAACTCTCTTCCTAATGAGCAGAGCACCCTACCTCCTATCACAGAGTCCCCAATCCCCAAGCCATGGCCTGCTACCAGGCCACGGCCCATTGGGAACTGGGATGTGCAAGCAAGTGAGCAGGTGAATGAGCATGCAAAACTGGTGCCGAACCATCCCTTCCTCCCTGCTGCCGCTGCCGATAACCTGGTCCACAGAGCTGGAAAGGTTGGGACCGCTGTCCTATCATATATCCCTCTCTCTCTGCTCAACTCCTGCAAATACTTCTCTCTTAACAATTCTCTCATAAATTGAGAAAAGTATCAGAGCAGAGATTAAACAAAATGTCAGAAAGGCCAGCTAAATGGCCCACATACACTCCTACACAAAACCCAGACGCTATTTCTGTTGAGAGGAGACATTTCAAGGCTTGGTATGTGGATTCCCACTGCTAAAGTGAACCTATCAGTGCTGGAGGAGAATGCTAAAGAAACAGAAATGGTACACAACGAACAGGCGGTGAAATTCACATTACCAACGTGTTTCTGCTTGTACCTGCTGCTTTATTCAGAAGCAAAATAAGTTTCATGTAGGTACAAATGAAACGGGCGGGAGAGCAACAAAACTGTTAAAAAATGCATGCATCAAATTCATATTACTATTTAGATGGGCCACCTGGTGTACCAGAATCTGTCGGTATAAAAACATTGAAGGAAGGAAGCATCTTTCAGGCTTAAAAAAAGTGCATTATAATATAAACAAGGATCAGTCTTTGTGAATGCAAGTATGCATGTTCATAGGAAGTACTCCACATTCAGAGAAGTCATGTGAATTGTACAGTACAGGCAGTCCTTGACTTATGACCACATTTGGGAGCAGAATTTCCATGGCTATGCAAGGTGGTTGTTAAATAAGTTATGCATGATTTTACAACCTTTTTGCCATGGTTGTTAAGTGAATTCCTGCAATTATTAAGGGAATTACTTGGTTGTTAAAGCGAATCAGCTTCCATTCACTTTGCTTGTTAGAAGCCAGATGTGAAACTTGCAAATGGTGATCATAGGACCTTGCAACTATTGTAAATACAGATCAGTTGCCATGTGCCCAAATTTTGATTATGTGACCATAGCGATACTGAAACGGTTGTAAGGGTGATTCCCTACCACAAATCACTTTTTTCAGTCACTAAACAAAGGGTTGTAAGTCAAAGACTGCTTGTTGAACCATTTTAATTGTTTATTTATTTATTGCTTTTCAAATATGGCCGTAAGAAATGAATGGAGTAAAAAGCGAAAACCAAAAAGAATAAATAAGATCAGATAAAATATAATATAATAATAATTAGCTCAGGGACCAAAAAAAATGACAAATGTAAGATGATAACTTTATATTGTATATGCACTTAAAATTACCAAATTACAAATTTAAAATCTAAAACATCTTTTAAAAATAGACTCATTTTTTAAAAAGATTAATATACAATTGAGAAATTGTCCTAATTCAGACATATTATATGAAGGCTTACTGTTTAGAGATGTGCAGGTAGTCCTCAACTTACAACAGTTCATTTAGTGACCATTCAAAGTAACAACGGCACTGAAAAATGTGACTTATGACCATTTTTCATAGTCACAACCATGACAGCGATCAAAATTCAGATGCTTGGCAAAAAGTTTATATTTAGGACTGTTGCTGTGTCCTAGGATCACGTGATCACCTTTTGTGACCTTCTGACAAGCAAAGTCAATGGGGAAGTCAGATTCACTTAACAACTGAGTTACTAACTGTGACAAGAAAAGTTGTAAAAGGGGGCAAAACTCACTTAACAAATCAGCGGTGAGTTGGCTGGACTGTATCACGGTGGGGATATGTACATTGTTAGAAGACTTGTAAGGGCAGGTTAGAGACAGATCATCATGGAGTCACCTCTAGATGAGATGGGCACCACGCAAGTCAAATCAATCAATCAATGTATATCAGATCTGGTTATTTTACGACCTCCAGGCCACATCCTGCCCTTTGCCTATCCCTGTCTGGCCCTTGTGGATTGCTTTTATTTTGAAGGTGACTGCTATTTTATTTTTCAATTTACATACATGCGTGTATGCATGCTTACACCCCTTCACAGCCCTATTGGTTCGGCCCTCCACAACAATCCCAGTTTCTCAAATGATCCCTTGGGAAAATTAATTACCCCTGATCTATATGGTCATTAAGAGTCAACACTGACACAAAATCATAATAATCAATATAGACGAGAAGTGTGGTAAATAAAGCCAGCCAGCATTAAAACTGGAAAAAAAAATAGGGGAAAAGGGTTTGTAGGTATTCACTATTTATAGGAATAGTTGTGTGGTTATGATTTATTTATACAATCCAATGAGAGTCGGTCACTAGGACCAAGAGTTTATTCTTCCAAAGCTTTTGGGCTCATGCTGGAGCCCGCCATCAAGGAACTTCTCTCTCTCCAGAATACATCCAGAATATATAATATATAATTATAATAAATAAATAAAACATCACCACACAATCATTCCTATAAATAGCGCATGCTTACAAATCCACCTCCCCTAACTTTTTTTCAGTTTTATTGCTGTCTGGCTTTATTTTGGCCTGTCTTGAAAGTTACGACTGTAGGGGATTATAACACATTTTGTTTCCATTCCTATCCAAATCTATGAATTCTTACATGGGTAACACTTATTTGATGTAAATTGCTGGCTATTCCCTGTAAATTTTGATAACCACTGTTTGCAAGACATTTACCAAAATGTTTGTATTTAGGCTTTTGTTTTTTAGTAATTTTTTTTAATACTTTTGTTACAATGCCTTTAAAATAGGTGACCTTTACTTCATTTGGTACAGTGATTTTCATATAGTAAAGGTCATCCAATTTCATAGAGAGGAAATCAATATGAAGGTGAAAAATGCTTGGATCTCGAGAGACCTTATTTTTTCTAAGAATATACAACTTAGTTTCGAGTGATAACATTGGGACGCATTCATTATTTTGCAAGGTTTGGGCAGAATATAGCAGCAAAGCTATCACTTCTCTGTAGTTTCTCTTTAATAAATATAGCAAATTGTCATTTTATAGAGATATTTCACAATTTCTCAGTAGTAGGATTGTTTATCGGTATGTTGAAAATACACTTTTTCTCTCCTTTCATATATTCTTAGAGGTAAAACACACTCTGATCCAAAAGTAATTATTTTTAAGTGACTTTTGTATTCAACAATGTATTGAAATCAATTCAAATGTATTGAATTGAACTTTTGTATTCAATTATGCACATTTAAATGCAAATAATAGGAATATGCACTCAGTTTGACTACACATCAAAAACAAGTCAAAACTGTTTGCTTCAGTCTAAATTGTTGGCTTTACAAGGCAAGCATAACACTTATGAAGTATTCAGAAACAATACTGATTCCCATAATGCTGAGAAAGATAATAGGAAATAGAAGAAGAACCAGAAGGCACTTAGATGGACTTGATTGCAGCAGAGATGGCTGCAATGTTGGAAGACCTGAAAGCCAGGTTGGGGGCAGATCCTGAAGAAGATCTATCTATGTGTCACTAAGACAAGATACAGAAGGATGAAAGAAACAATGTAATCTACAAAATCAGCTGTAATCACTGCAAACAATTCTATGTGGGACAAACATCATGTCAATTAAAAAGCAGGATCCACGAACACTGTGTTAACCCCCGAAACGGCAAGCCACCGGCGAGCCACCTCGGGATTGCCCTTTGGGGAGGGGAGACCGCAGGGGTGTGGCAGAACTTACCACAGCCAATCAGCTGAGCAGCAGGAGAAAGGAGCAGCCGGTGATCAACTGGGATGCGGCAGCAAGATTGGCTGACGGAGCACCAGGTGGAAGCCATGCCGGAAGCAGCTGAGCGAAGCGCTGATCAGCTGGGCCTCGGAAAGCAGGCCAGCAGCTGAGATGCGGCCGGAAGAAACAGCTGCGCATTGGAGCTGGTTGGTGGAGAAACGAAGTGCCAATCAGCTGGAATCCCAGTAGCAAACCAGCAGCTGCTTGTCGGATTAGACACCACCAATGATTTTTTCCTGTTAGCATCAGGGGGAAGCCAAGGGAGTGGGGTAGGCGTGCACATAGGAATTTAAGGCACAGGAGATAAACTGCAGTTAGTGCTGACTTTGTTTGTCACTCCATGCCGGGTTTTCACACTTTCCAAGATAAAACGCTTCAAACCAAACTATCTCGCTTGCAGTTTTCTTGGTGTTGGATACTCAGAATGTGACACACCGGCTGGCAATCAAACACCACGATTCCAAATCTTTAATCCCTACCCAACCGACACCAAACAGCACCAGTTTGATTGGAGCAACATAAAAATCATTGGTCATGCTACCACTTGCCATGCTCATGAGTTCATCAAAGCCTGGCTCTCCACAAGCAATCAATCTACAACCAGTCTTCAAACCCCTCAGAATCCAAGCCAACCACACAGCCAACCCGAAATGGCACTGACCCTCAACCAAGCCATGCAACCTCCCCACCAGCAGTTCACCTCCCAATGACCCTGACCTAATGTAGCCTCCCTATCACAAGACCCATCCCAAGACTCACGGATGACTCACACCTGACCATCACAAGACCCTCCCTGAAGACACACCAACACCTGAAGCCTTATAAACAGAAGAACACTGACACTGACATCCCCTAAACTCTGCTGAAGATGTTACCTAGCCTGGTAATGAAACATTCGGAAACCAACCCACAAGCTTGGAAAACAAACCTTCACCCTCACTAAGAGCTGACATTGACTAAATGGCCTATAACTCAATAAATCACAACCAGCAGAGAAGTTTCATTGATGAATTGGCACTTTCTACAAGCAGAAGGACAGAAGATGCATCAGCAAAATCTTCCAACTTATTTTTGTTTTTCAGTACAATGCCAAAATAGAGAAAAGAGGACACAAATAAAAAGAAGTGAGGAGCAGGTTTACCCAGAGGCATTTCTGGGATCTGATTCTCTCACCAAAATAACAAAAGCAGTGTCACTGTGATGTAAGCTCCACCTTATTTATTCATGGGTGCAATGTCATGAGGCCTATACAAAAGGTATGCCTGGCAGAATTCTGCTTCCATTGTTTGTCCCCTTTTAACTCCTCCTCTCTCTTGCAGCACATACTGTGGTTCATGCAGTGGCAGGTTCCATGACCCTCCCTCGTGCATTTTCCGAGCTATGGGAAACAGATAACCGCCCCTATTCTGTCATCCCCCATCATGCACTGCATCGCTTTCATCCGCTCTCTGTGGCATCTTTCCAGTTTTGCAATTTAGCGAAACAAAAAAAAACCCTTCTCACCCACAGTTGTTAAGATGCTTTTCTGCAAGCTCAGTTCAACCAGTCTATGCAAAACTGAGGAGAATGCATCCATTCTGAAGGAGCAATGTTTCCCATATAACCTAATTTGCACAAATGCAATAAAATGATAATAAATGTTATTAGAGACTTTAAATACATCCCAGAAGATATATAAGAACACATTTGTGCAGACACATACACACACAAATACACAGGGGGGGGGAGGGAAAGAGAGAGGGAGAGAGGAAGGGAGAGAGAGAGAAGGGGGGGGAGAGAAAGAGATATTTGGACCAACCCCTTGTTAATCTAGTCCGAAGTTCTGTACAAACACTTTCTCCCCTTGCCCCTCCCCTATTCTTCAAATTCTCTTGTAATTGACTAGTCTTCATATTTTAGTCAAGCAAGCTCATATTTCAGTACCTTTGCTCCCATTTAATAATGAAGGGAAAAGAAGGGCAGGGAAATTTAATAAATAGATTAATTATAATTTTGAAAAGCAAAAGAATTCTAGTTGTTTATATTTTTTCCCCAAGTCATTAAACAATTGGATGCATAATTCTTTCATTTTTATGGGCTGGCTCTGGATTATAGACTTTTCAACCTGAACTTTTTCAGAATAATGTTCACTATGGGTACAAATCCATTTCTCCTTCATAGATTAGGATATCCTAGACTACAGAGAAGACTGGCCCAGGACAAAATATTAGTATTTCTAATACAGATTAAATTTCCTTAAATGCAAGATTAAATTATCTCCCTTCCTTCTTCTCCCTCTCTCCAATTAAAAAGAAAAGGGAAGAAGGGGAGGAGCTAATATCTTTAGTGCAAAGGCAATATTTTAAAAGCATGTTGCTGCTACAGCTGTTACAGCAGTATGATGCAAGCTATCTTATTATGTTACCATTTCACAGCACTGAATCCAAAGTGACATGCTGATATTAACAAGATCCGACACAGCATTGGGATGAATCACACCAAGGAAATTTAAAATATATATGTTGGAAAACCTAGCGGAAAGACTTTGACAACACCATGAAGTCCAGTTCCCCCCCCACCCGCAGAATCGGTTGGTTCCTCTGTCCCAATACAGAATAGAGAAACTGATATATCAAAGTGTCACTCAAATCTACAGCATGGGTCTTTGCAAGCTTTAGCTGTCCGCCTGACTGCCTGACTGCTGGACAGCTCAAGCTTGGAAAAACTGAGTGTCCTTCATTTGATTGCACAATTTT
>JANHJO010004075.1:70036-80616 GCA_032468235.1 Pseudoxyrhopus heterurus | reverse complement strand
TGGGGCAAACTCACTTAACAAATGTTTCACTTAGCAACATAAATTTTGGGCTCAATTGTGGTCGTAACCTGAAGACTACCTGTATTTATTTATACAATCAGATCATTAAGGCGAGATTCCCCCAAGAGCATCTGTAGCTTCCGAGTGGAAACAAGAATTTTAAGATTATATGTGAAAGAATCATAAACCAAAAACTAACCTTGGGTTGTAACGTAACTTATAGAATTCTGATTTTGAAATTTAGGTTAATTTAATTGTTCATTCCAACATGTTGATTGGAAAAGGCAGTCAAGAAAAAAATGAACTGTGTACACTAGTGTATATCTCATAAACAATAAGCCAGAAATCTCCATCAGCATATTGATTGTTTATATGCAGATAAATACTATGATTAATATGTCTTAGCTTATATTACTTTAAGCTGGGTACTAGTTTGATAGAGTCTACTATTGAGAGTAAGGTAAGTCTTGGGCCACAATCATGGAATCTTTTAACTTGTAGAACCAGAGGAACTGAATAGGGAACTTGGTAGTCTGAATAAATTAACACATAAATAAATACAAACAATATAGCCACCCAGATGGTATCCTAAGAAAGAAGTAACCAGCACTGGATGTTTTGTACTGAGTTTAAGTGAAACTTTACAGTTCCTTCACTTAAGTTAAGTGTAGATCTAGATCCAAACAGAATACGGGTTTCTGGGAAAGAGTTGGAGGACTGGAGATGGTTCAGCAAAAAGCAGACGACTGAAGCAGAATGAAGAGATGGCAAGTAGATATTTTAATATTTTAATCATTTTAGACTTTTATAATCAGTTAATTATTTAATAAGATGTATTTTAATGTTTTATATTATAAATTTTATACTGTATATTTTTATTGAATTGTTTGTTGTGAGCCGCCCGGAGTCCTTCGGGAATGGGCGGCATACAAATTCCAACAAATAAATAAATAAAATAAATAGATAATTTCTTTAATAATTCCTCTCGGAACAAAGAGAGGAACTGAGATCAGCCACAACCTGCTCCAAAGAGTTGCTCCTCTGAACAAGACCACAAGACAGAAGTCTCTGGCAGGTTTAGAGCCCTGGGAGATAATGGAACACCCATCTTGGTAAAAATGCAGCCAGCCTCATTGAAAGGATACTAAATCCACATATTTCCTTTTTAAATCACTTTTGGAAACTGCTTGCTAACAGCTTTTCAGCTATTAGAAACCTTTAGATTGACACATTTTACAATACTGGGTGAGTTTTTTTCGATCCTTACTTTAGTTTTAAATACAAGTTTAAGGTCTTTAATTTTTTTTTAATGAATAGCAAAACCGATTAAAACTTTGATTTCAGAAAGTGGCAAACAATCTAAGCATTCTGATAAATTTGAAATTAAATTTTGGAATTAATTATAAAGAAAGCTTCCTATGGGAAAATGCTTTTGTTTTTAATTTTTTTTTAAAGTAAGATTTTAAAAGTTGGAGACTAGAGGGAACTAGAGGGAAGTAAAGATTACAATTAAAGAAGAAGACTTACTTGACTTACAATTAGAGAATGAAGTAAAATATTTTAACATTGAACACATTGAACACATATTTTAGAAGTTAATTTTAATAGCATCTATGGAGAGACTGTGTCTGAAAGATGTTATGGAAGAAGAACAAGTTCTATCTGACAAGATTGAAATGGAGTTTAAAGTGGATTTTAAAATGACAGGCTACAAAAATGACATGAAAAACATGTTGCACTAGACATACAAAAGAAACCGGCTGATACATAAACAACAAACCAAGAGTGTTCTAAATAATTTTCCTATATACAGGATTCACAAAAGAGGCTTGTTAAAGTTTTATAGAATTTTGTGAGGAGGGATAAAAAAAATGAAAAGCTACCAAGTCCTATAACATTATATGGATTATTTATGTAAACTGAAATACAAGAGATATACTGGTGAGGCTATATTAAACCTACAAATGGACTTTGATGAAATTGACAAGGGCTTTGAGAGACGAGATAAAGATAGGAGAAAGCAAATGTTAGAACTCTATGTATGGGGTTTAATGATTGCTAGGTAGAAGAAAAAATGTAAGCAGTGTTTGTTTAATTATGGTTAATAGGTAGTTTCTTCTGGTGTTAAGTTTAATGGATATTTTGACTGATTTGGTATAATGGTTTAATCTACAATATCTAAGTTATTATTTTGGCATATACTGCAAATAAGAGATTCTAATAATATAACTGGAAGTGAGAACTGCTCCCACGTTTTTGGGCTTCTGGAAGAATATTAAAACTTGGTTTTACTGGTTGGCTTGGGGTTCTGAGGGGTTGGAGGTGTTTGACCAACCTTGTGCTGTCCATCTCTTAGTCCCATTTTGTTGTACAGGGTCAAAATTTTGCATAGTCATATTTTAATTCTTTTTCTATTTATCTTTTTATAATCTGTAAGCTGCCCAGAATCACCTTATAGGGAAGAAGGGTGGTATAAAAATTTAATAAATAATAATACTAAAGATTAAGAGCCTTGAGTGGTGCAGAGGGTTAAGTGTACTGTACTTTGTAATTAAGTATTCAGTTCCCAGCTGCCTGCAATTTAGCAGTTCGAATCCCACTAGGCTCAAGGTCAACTCAGCCTTCCATCCTTACGAGGTAGGTAAAATGAGTACCCAGATTGTTGGGGCAATATGGTGACATTGTAAACCGCTTAGAGTGGGTTGCAAGCCCTGATAGGCGGTATATAAATACAGTGCTATTGCTATAAATACAGTGCTATTAAGATAGTTAAAAGTAAAAGAAAGAACTATACAGTTGGTGAATTTGATCAAGGTTAAAATGGACATCAGGACTGAAATATGATGATGCATAAGAAATGGGATATGAGAAGAAGAGATCATTTGCTATATTTTAACAGGTGATAAGTTACTAAAATTGCTTACACTTGTGATGAAAGGGGGAAGTCTTTTTTTTATATATTTCCTTTTTCTTTAGCTTATTCTTATTTTTCTTTCTCTTCTATTTCTCTTTCTAATTTCTTTCTTTTCTACATTTTCTACATTTTCTTTTTATTCATCTATGTTTTCAGTTTCTATAAGTTTTTATTTTTACAATTGTAATCTTTAATAAAATTACTATGAAAAATAGATCTGCATAGATCCTAAAAGCTTAGATCTAAGCCAAATTTGAGCAGAAATTTTAATAATGTTTCGAAGTAATAGAATGGAATTTCCAATGGAAATACCATTATTTGATAGGTTTAAAAAAAGCTAACATATGAGTGAAAGAAAATGAAAACGAAAAACACTTACAATCTTTCAAGTTTGGGCAGATGGGTGAATGATTCTGGCTCCAATGTTTCAATCTGGTTAAAGTGCAGATATCTGTTAAAAAGTTAAGAGAGAGAAAAAATAAGAGGATATAGAAACAGAAATAACATTATGATGATGATAATAATAATGCAAACTAAAACCTCTTTTTAAAAATTAGTTAGATCCTAGTCTCAGGGTTTTGCCTGAAAATCAGTGATACAATATAAACACTACCTCATATTGATGTCATTTAGCACAAATTTATTATAATTAACAAACATTACCAATAGCTTGAGAATTAAGCTTACACACTAAAAATGGTAAAAGATAACATACAGTTATATTATCAATACTTTATATTTTATGTATGAATAATTGTAGTGGTTGATACATATATTCTGCCCATTGAGATTTCTATCTCCAGCTTATTTATAAAGACAGAGATAAACAAGTAAGAAATTTAACTGTGTGACTGGGATTTCATATATTGTCGTTGTTTGCTTAATTATTACTGAGTAAACTCCAATTGGTTTGGTTAACACAGCCAGGTTTTCAAATTACAACTGTCTTCCCACAAAGTGCTAAGCCAAAACCAACTAAGGTTTAGCGCTGTGAACCAGGTATACATTTCTTCTCTAGTCAGAAAGTTTCAGTTTAAATATGCTTAGATATATAAACCCAATTCTTCATTGTACAGAACGTAAATTATACATAAGAAAGACTTACATATTCAAACAAAAAGTAATCAAGTATAGGAAAATAATAAGAGCCATAGTGGCGCAATGGTTAAAATGCAGTTCTGAAAGTTAACTCTGCCCATGGCAGGAGTTCAATCCTGACTGGCTCAAGGTTGCCTCAGCCTTCCATCCTTCCGAGTTGGTAAAATGAGGACCGAGATTGTTGGTGGCAATAGGCTGCCATTTTAAACTGCTCAGAGAGTGCATTAAAGCACTATGGAGTGGTATATAAATCTAAGTGCTATTGCTATGCTATTGCTATAAAGCAAAATATGGAATATAAACTATGAATTGCAGTTCAGCTCTATGGTTCAGTCTACTGAACCTTCAAAAGTCTCTTCCTAGTACTGTCACTTACAGTAAGTGATATTGGCTGCAAGTCTGGTAGATATTGGTTTTCTGTTCTCAGAAGAGCGAAAAAGGTAAATCCAAAGTACAAAAATATAATGAAAATTTGCTAACAGTAAGGAAAAATATGCAAAAGAGTGAACTAAATATTATCCATAGCAAATATCCATTTCCAAATCTGTGTGACTGAAATAACAAGAATTCAGGGATGCTTTCAGAAGCAAAGTCTAGAAAGGATGCTTAATTACTTCCATTCAGTCTTTATATCTATGTTACCCGTTAATCATTTTTCTTCAGGATTCGCTACTAATGGAGAATTTGCACGTTTCCACAGGGGATATAGAAAGGTCAGCTTGCAGTTCCCCTCTGCCTGTTGTATCCTTCCTCAACTATTACAAGGGGTACATCTCAGCCTATTCTCTGGAAAAATGAGATACTATTTCAGCAGGCTGCAAGCAAAAGCTCGACAACAGAACTACCTATTTTAATAAAAATACGTACACAGTGAAGTAGATGGGGGAGGAGGGGGAATCTTAATAAAGTTCTCCATGAGACAACAACAATTTTTGTCATCTCTATACTAATTCTGAAAACTAGATTCAGATTTACCATGGCTTTTTTTTTACTAGTTTCTTTATTTGAATTCCACCGTAGCTACACCTGAAATGTAGAAGATGTAAGGGGAAGTTGAGGGTTTATTAAACAGGCCCTCAGATCAGAAACCACAACCTGAGGTATGTGTTAGGAAACAAATATTTGTACACTTCTGAACTGAGGATGAGATTCAAAATATCTCATTAATGTTACCATATAAAGGTGCTGTGACAGAGGGGAAGAAAAGTGATATATTATATTAATTTCAATTTGGCTTCTTCATTTGTATCTTCCTGAAAATTGTAGGAGGGGAAGAATGATGAAGAGGTCAAAATAAGCAGCAATTTTCTTATGGAAAAGTCTTTGTATTCAGACACTTTGGAAAACAAAAGATTCATGAAGAACATTTATCTTTCCAATCAACCTCATTTATGAACTTCATTTATTCCATGATTACTAAATCAAAGTGAATAAACTCAGGAAGGAAGTTTTGTAATAATTGAGAACAATGAATATCAAAACATCCCTTGTTCATAAATATTCAACAGAATAAAATCAGATTCTATCGAATGCTGTTTCTGAAACTTTCTATTAAAGCTCTTACATGCAATTTAAAGTACTATCATGCATATTTAAAGATTGTATTGTTATTTTCCAAAAGCTGGAAAAATCCAAATGGAAAAAAAGGGATTTGCTTTGAGTAACGAGCATATTTTTCAAGTGTAGCAAAAAGCATACACTGCTTTTTCCTTTAAACTAAGTATCAAACAGTCCGTGCCAGAATTAAGCATCTGGGATTCTATTACAAAGAAAATGAGGCTGATAGATCTGAGATCAACCTCATGAGAATGTCTCTGGAGTTAAACCACTCGTGCTTAAAAATGTATTCACAGCCAATCTGTTAACTATTAACAATATATTTTTATATCAATGATCTATACCAAACTTAGGAAGACTTTAATGATGGAATATTTCTTCAATTTACATTGTATGATGTATTTGCATGCAGTATTACAAGGAATTATTCTTATTTGGCTCTTTCCGAGAATGCATACGGAAAAGGAAATTGTTTGCTTCAACACATGCCAAGTTCTGCTTTGTGGCTCCTCAAAAGCCAGGGTTTGTCAGCAAAGAATAATCCTATGATTCTAGCTTCTTTAAAAGGATGCTAAGGTAGGATAATATGTTAAGCAATAGACGCTTTATTGATCATGCTACTGGATGGATCCAAGCAAGAAAAAATAGGATGTCTGCACCATAATAGAGTTCATTAAAATGCACGTAAGTCCTATGTAAACTATGAAATTCTTCGAAATACATATACTATATTGACAATCACAATAATGACAATCTTATTTTGTGCAAATGTAGACTCCACATGTTTTAAGAAATAACAGTAATGTAAAAAATATACTCCAAAAATGGTTTTGGGTATAATTTCCAAATGAAATATCTATGATTATTCCTTGGCTGGTTTAGCAATCAGAAGATGGAAGGTAGAAGAAAACCTAGGAATGTGCCTGCTTATTTTCAGAGTGATTGGGATGGATTAGAAGGAAACCTGGTCAGTTTTATGATATACAAATTCTGACCATCCATTGCTCTTACTGTGTTGAAGTGATCAGAATTAGAAGACCCAATCATTGTAAATGGAACCATTTTAAAATACAGCTAATTTGGTACAATATGTTCAGCAGGCTCTAAAATTTATTTTTCTAAATGATGTAATGATTTGCTCAAAAATGTTATGATGTTCATGATGTCACTGTAGCTTCTGCCTGACACCTGGAATCATAGCTTGCTTTTTTTCAATAAGAGTCAATAAATATATGGTGGTTTGTTTAAGTCCACTAATATGGACACTACAAAGGCAAAATCTTCCTTGAAGCAGCAGTTCATTCAAACAAGCATCGTCATATATACTATATATTATTAAGTGAAACATTTTTATTGGGATGGCACTAAATGACAGAAATCAGCAATGTGGAATTAATTCCTTTTAATGAACTCTAAAGAATTATGTGTGCAAACTGCTATTCTTATTACCTATGACTATCTTGAGGTAGGAAGGTAATACTGTTGGCCTGCCCTTTTTCTAAGCTAATTATTTGCAATATTATGATTGAATCTATCATCAAATATAAAAATTACAAGGTACAATTATCTTTTCAACACAAGTTCCTACTCCTTTGATATCCAGAAACAGTTCAACTATTTGAATGACCAATGGAATAAGCCGAATACGTAAGCCATAGACAGTGGAGTATTTGTCTCGATTTTGCTTATTACTCTATGTATCTATTCTCTATTATTCTATTTATCAAAACTATAAATTGTTTGTAGAAACAGGAGCCCTAATTCCTATGCTTGGTGCTAAAATTATGCTTGCCCTTGGAAACTGCCACATAATTGTCTTGAAATAGAAACAATATATAAAATAAAATGTAAACACAGAAATGACATACTTGACAAATATGCTTTCTGCATGCTTTCTGCATTGCAACCACACTGGACCATAAACCCATTCCGTGCAATCATGCAAGAAGGCATGCAGGCAACAAATACTGGAAAACGTGCACTTTTTCTCTGAGGCAACCAAACAGATGACAGCACAGTAGAGAAAAGGCACTTACAGTTGTTCTAGAGAGGCAAGTCCTTTAAATGCTTGCCTGTCAATTGACTGGATTTCATTCTTGTACAAATAGCTGAAACAAGAAATAATCAGTAATATTAGTATACACAAACAAGTGTTACATTAATGCGTGAAGGAATTAAGTTGAAATGTGAGGACAGTTTTTCAAATACACAATGGAAAGCAACAAAACGAGACATGTATACACAACAGAACACTTTTTATTTGAGAGTGTCGGTCAGAAGCTTTAGGGTACAAACAGAAAACTGTGCTGGACTTCAAATGTAATCACCAAGTAGCTTTCAATTCTATTTGAGAAGACAGCTTTAGAACAGGCCTGGGAATTATCTTGACACAGAACTAAGATAATGATGACTAAAACGTCCATCTGTGTGATTACAGAAGTACATATACAAATTCATAGGACTAAAATAATTTATGTCAATCTCTTGTAATCATGTTTCTAGTACTGTTCAATATGGAGAATAAACTTTACCTGAACTAATGGATTATTAATTGTTTCTCTTCAAAACATTAATAATTTGAAAAGTTTAAATAAATACATTATCAGATATATAGCATAACAATTCTATCAAAATAATTAACTTTTAATCTTAAAAGCTAAAGAAGTCACAGAACAAAAAATGTCATTGAGAAAAATTTAGGAAATCAACTAACAAATGGAACTGTACAAGAGTCTGATTATTAATAGAGTACAACTTCATCACAGGAGTGCATGCAAACGTCTGACATGATATAAAATATAATAATACAAGTGAAAAAAAATTGATATCACAAGAAGCACAGTGAAAAGGGTTAATGGTTGGCACCATCACAACCCTTTTGTATTTATTAACTAGACTGATTGTTCAATCACATCAATAAAATAATTTACAGATAATTTAATGCTAAATAAATATAGCAGCACAGTGGTTTCCAGAAATGAAAGATTTATTTGTTATCATGTCTAGCTTCTTTAATGTTTTAAAACATGTTGGTAATTATGTTTGGGTTTCTTTGATAGAATTGTAAAAAGATTTCTGTCCTGCTGACAGAATATTAAACAACTGGGACAGTATTAAAATATTTCCATCTCAAAATAGTTAATTACATACTGAGGCTGTTCTGCTGTCTGAAAAACTCAATTCCAAGTTTATATAAATACATTTATCTAAAAGATTCATTACAGTGTTTTATGACTTTTGCAGATTATAGCATTTTCCTAAATATTAGTACCATCAGGTACATTTGGACAATGATAGATAAAAAGACGTAATATTAATATTATATTTAGAATAAAAGCAGCAGACAATAGGAATGGCTGGAGAGGTAGATGAAGTTCTATTCAGCTTCTGAAAAGTAAAACAGATTAAATAGAGATTTTTATCATAGTATATGTGTTAATCAGTTGTTAACCAATTTAATTCAAATCTCCTGCTGGAACCCAGGTTCAGATACACTATAGAAATAGAAGGATTTTCAGGGAAGAAAAAGAATATTTAGAAACAAGAAAACATATTATTATATTATATTATTGTCATATTGGATTTACATTTGTGAAAACTTATTCTAAAGGAAAAATTCTACTGTATTCAGTTTAAAAAAATTATGCTATTTCTTTTAATTATGGTAATTTGATTGTAATCTTGTATCTAAGATTCAGCATTTGAATAGTTAAAAATACCAATTAACTAAACAAGTATTGTGCAATACTTTTAAAAATTCTAGGGATCTTTCCCTAGCTCTCTACAACTTTTTAGAACTTAACAACTTTGTGACATGACTTTTATATCACATATCTTATATCACAGATATGTGAAGATTGCTATCCTATCTCTCACCAATAATATCTTCTATAGACTAAATGCACTTAGGCCTTTACTTGTTCTTCATAAACTCTCATCAACTTGACAGATCTCCACCTTGAATGGAATAGGGTCTCCTGCTTGATCAGGTGATTGGATTAGGAGATTTCCAAGGTCCCCTCCAATTCTGTTATTCTGTAATGTGATGCCCAGAACTGGCTACAATATTCTACACTAAGTGGAGTCTGAATGGAACAACCACTTCCTGTGATGGGGAAAGAGGCTCTAATGTGTATCTCAAAATATCAATTATCAATTGGACAGTTGCATCATGTTACTGGTTCATATTTAACTTATGGTTTATAAGGACATCGAGATCTCTTTCTATACCCTGTCAAGCCTTGTCTTCCCCATTTTCCACTTATGTCTTCTATTTTTCCTACCCAGGTACAGAACTTAATATTTCTCCTTGTTAAATTTGATCATAGTCTTTTCAGCCTAATGTTCTACATCTATATTTAAATTTTCTCTTCTCTGAAGTATTAGCCACCATTCCTAGCTTTGGAACTATATTAACTTTTCAGATTTGATAGCAGAGTTTCAAATTCTCTAAGTAATTTATAAAAGTATGGAACTGCACAGTGTCCAGACAGAGTCATATAGTGCTTCACTTGGTATTTCCCTCCTAGATGCTTTTGATCCATAAATGAGCATTCTATGGAAGAGATTATTGAGCCAATTATGAAATCATCTAGCCAATATTTTACCATTATACAGGTTTTTTTTGGTCAATTAGTAATTCACTTCTTACTATATTTTCTTACAAAAATATAAATTAGATACAGTTGGATCTAATGGACTGGATACAGTTCCAAGGGACATTTCATTTCAATTAATGTTTTACAGAAAAGGACTTGAAGCACCCCAATGAAGAGATCTGGTCATCTTCTAAGAGATAGCATACATGTATGATAAACCATTATCAACTCAGATGTTGAAAAGGAAAAAAGTACTCATTTTGAATATACTTTCTAAATCAAAATCAGAATCAGAATCAGAATCCTTTATTGGCCAAGTGTGAGTGGACACACTTAGAATTTGTCTTTGGTGTGTATGCTCTCAGTAAACAAAAGAAGAAAGGAAAATAAGATAAAATAAGTACATTAATAAG
>JANHJO010004075.1:27190-46609 GCA_032468235.1 Pseudoxyrhopus heterurus | reverse complement strand
TTAAAGAATCCCCAAAGGGGGCATGCATAAGTGCACCAGCGTGCCTACCGTCCCTGTCCTACTGTTACCCTTAATTATTTATATATAATTCTTGTTCATATACTATGTTTTTTCCACTTTTATATAACTATATATGTTTTTGACAAATAAATAAAATAAATGTGGAAACCACTCAAACAATCATCATGAACTTGGCTGCTTTAGAAATCTTCACATAGAACAACAATGCATCTTTGAACATTCAGTTTGGTAAGCAATGCTTATCAAGATTCAAAATAGTAGGAAGGTTTGTGAGTATTTTCACAGGCATTCAGTGCTTTATACTAAGACTACAGCTGCCATTGCAAGGTAAGGTTGAAAGTTGTGCTTGTACATGTGTATCTGTGGCTGCTCCAGTCTTTAATTCCATTTGTCTTCCAAAACAATGCCTTTACCCAGCTTAGGTGACATTTCATTCATTCATCAGAAAATACTGTGTTGTTATGCACAAAATACCATAAAGTCTAATACTGTTGCTGGGTCACTGTGAACTTCTGTTGATTGTATAATATGCAGGATTGCCAATGGTGCTATTTGTAAGCATACTGAACAAATCTGAGCAGATGTTATAGTTTTACATTTAACTTTATATATAATCTGCTGGCAGTGGACAAGGGGAAGTTGGCTCCTGTTTTCTGTGGGAGTAAGAAGCAACATGATATATTTTTATGCTGAATAATCTTAAATAATAATACTGGAAAGGCCTAATTTACAATTGGAACTGTATTTATACTATCTTGAGCCTGAAACAGGATGTCCTGAATTAATAAAATTTATGAGGACATGATGAAATGTTGGAGTTACTGTAAGCACTCTGCCTTTCCACTAATTATTGACCCACACTAATAAGCAATGAGTTAAGGAAAATAACTAATTTTTTCTGGAACAAAATTTAATACTAAGTAGGAAAATAGCTGTTTTCTAAACATTGTCCAAGACATTCTAGAAGCTGTTGCAATTGTCTAAGTTGTATCCAGAAATAGAAGAAATGCAGCAGACATGTTTTGGGCCCAAAAGATTTATTACTATTACTCAAGGACATCGGTAGAAATCGGCAGAGTGTGACAAAGGGATGATTCTCCTGCTTTCAGAGAATCTTTATGATATCATTTTCCATCACTATCACTGCTGTCTTCAAACTTAGGCAAGTTGTGGCCACAGTAGATCAGATATGCAAAGTAGAAATACAACATTTTTATCTAAGTAGCAGGAGTCTTGGATCCTATCATTAAGTGTATAAAAATAATACCCAATCTTTGGAACAGGGCAGATATTAAATATATTAACATGGTGGATTTTTAATGTGAACAGCAAGTAATATCTTTTGCAATATGAGCATTGGTGAGAAAAAAAAATATCTCCAATTATTATGTTACAGTCAATTGTATAGAATAAAACAGATTTTTTGAAAAATCTGGACTTGTAAATAGGAATCCTCAGAACTAGAGTGGCTTGCTTCTTGACCAAAACATGTTCCTTACTTTGTATTACAAAACAGTAAAATCATGTTAATGCTAATGAATGCTTCCTCTTGGATTCTTAGTCCATGGTTTTTAAAATTAAAACAATGTCAAATAAACCAAATGTAAGGCCTCTGAGCAGTAAAAATGCATTTTCGTCAAATAAAAATCTATTCTCGCTACTTTCTTCATACTACCTACAAATGAGACTTCATTTCAAACATTCCTGCTCTTCATCTTGATTTTTGTCAAATACTGCCACTTGCTGGTATTCTTCATCCAATACTTGTGCTTTTATGAAAACATAAAAATGAAAATTGAGCTTATGGAAATATTTTTAGTTTAATTTCACAAAGAATATGACCGCCAGATATAAAGCACATGAGTATAAATTTGTTTCAGGTTGATCCTGACAACAAAGTGCATTTCCTTAAGACATTCCAAAGTTAAGTTAATAAGCATTTTACATTCTCTTAGTTTTCTGATTTTTCTTATAAATTATTACAACATTGTCTTTCCCAATACAGTGGTCATTTATTTCCAGAAGAGAGAGAATGCTTCTTATAAACAAGTTTTAAAATTCTCTCCGTAGCACAAATACAGGTAGTTGTCGACTTAAGATCACAGTTGGGTTCAGAATTTTCACTGTAAATCAGGGGTCATAAAGCAAATCATCATGTATCTGGACCTGATTTTTCAACCATTTTTCCATGGTTGTTAAGTGAATCATTGCAGTTGTTGTGAGCCACATAGTCAGTAAGCAAATCCAGCTTTCCCAATGGATTTTTTTTTCCAGAAATGGACAAACAAGTTGCAATTTGTGATTATGTGACCACAGGATACTGCAACCAGTAGCAAATGCGAGCCAGTTTCCAGGAGCCCGAATTGCAATCATGTGACCATCAGTTTGGTGTGACAGTCATGTGTAAAAGTACAGGTCATTAAACACTTTTGCTAAGGCTGTCATAACTTTGAATCATTTTTAAATGAACAGTTGCAGCTCAAGGTCTACCTATAAATGAATGTTTTATCCTTTAACGTCAAGGACAAAAATATGATGTAGGAATTCTACAAGCTTCCTAACTTCATTTTAACCCATTGTAGCATGTTGTATGAATGTAGCCTAAGTGCCCTATTTAACAGGAATGCTTCCTATTTATAATCTCTACCTCTGATTGCTAACGTTGTTAGCAGTAGTTGTGGTATTCATTTCTATTGTGGCATTGGGGATGTCATTAACATTCTTAGTCTGAGTTTCTAGAATTCAGGATTTCCCTTTGAAAAAATCTGGTAACCTTTATAGTTAGGTTGTACAAAATTTCAAAGAAGTGTTTCATTTTCACAAAGTTGATTTAGACTATCAAAAAATGCTTGATCAATATTGTTTTACTTCCTCTAGAGTCTCATCTGATACAAGTAAAAGCTAACAAAACTGCCAGGATGTGGTCTTAGATTGACCTGAAGTTTCTTTTCTGTGTGTGGCAAATTGTGTTGCCCCCTTGCCTGAAGGAGGAGTATTGTGGCAGCTTCACAGAGCCAACTTGTATATCTTTATTCTATCGGTGGACAAAAATGCCCAATCCAGTCTAAACATCTGGCTGATTGTGCAATAAACCATAATATATCTCTCAATAATTCAAACAGTTGGAAAATAGTAAGAAATACCATTTGAGATATATGATATAGTGCAAATATTTATTCAGAATATTTAACTAGCTATGCACAGAACAATGTATCAGCCATTCTTAAATTCTTTTGCACAATGGGAGCTCTTATTTTCTTTCCTGTTTTTAGGCATGACTGCTTTATGTCTCCTAATTATGTAACTAACAGATTTTTAAAGCATTAGAAAAGGGCCAGTCTAAACTTCTAAGGGATATCTTAGTAGTATTGCATAGTGACCTGAACACAACTTGATAATTGGAAATGCGATCATGTATGAGTGAGATAAGAACAAAGTCTTGGTCAAATTACTGCTAGGTGGACCCCTATGGCCTACCATAATCATTATCTACTTGGAGCAAAATAGACATACCATATTATTTCGGATCCCAAAATCTGGGGAGGGCATATGGACCTCACCACATGGAATACATACAAGTCAAATTTATATTGTTGCTGAAAGGAAATGGAGGAGCTCAATTATAGCCACAGCCGGGCTATATATAAATCATAGCCAGGTGCTGGCTGTGGAACTTTTCATGAACTGCTCAAGTGCAACATCCAAAGTAAGCTAATGAAGAAGACAAAAGCAAGCTGGATGTCAGAACAAACTATGCAAACTGCCGAGAAGAGAAGAGAAGCCAAAATTGAAAAAGACAAATATATCAGGAAGGAACTTAGTGTCAGAGAGCTGTTAGAAAAGAAACAGTATTATAACAACACCTGTAAAGACATTGAAGATGAAAACAGACATGGAAAAATGAGGAAAGTCTTCCGAAAGATCTCTGAACTTAAAATTGAGTTCGATTAACTCAATTAAATTGATCAAAGATGGAAAGACTATATTGACTGAAACACTATAATAGATGTCAACGTCCACAGTACCTTAGAATATATTCATTACTTATAACAACCTCTGATACTGGAAGATGAAATTAGATCAGTTCTTCAGACATTATCAAGTTGGAAAGCTAGAGGAACTGATGAACTACCCACAGGAACACAGCAAGCAAAAGAAGAGTTAGTAAAGATTTGAACCAAACTCTGCCAGCAAATCTGAAGAATGACCCACTGGCCAACGGATTGGACAAACCCAGTCTGCATACCAATACCAAAGAAATGAGACTTAACAAATTGGGCAAACTATATCATACATTATCATTTTTATTTTACACATCAGCAAAACATTCAACACAGATTAGAGCCCATTAAGGAAAAAGAAATGCCAATGTTCAAGCCGGCTTTAGAAAAGGCCAAAAAGTAAGGTACATTATTGCTGATGCATGCTGGATAATTGAACAGCTGGAGAATACCAAAATATATCAATATGTGCTTTACTGATTATAAAATGTTTTTGACTGTATCAAGCGATCAAACTGTGGAATATACAGTACCTAGAAAAATGAGAATCCTAGAACATCTCGTTGACCTCATGAGAAACCTATAAACAGATCAGGAAACCACAGTACAGATAGATCCTAGAAATATAGATTAGCTCTTGGAGTCTGTGTGACAGTAGAATATGTAACTAGCATATAAGGAATATTCATATAAATTAATGGAAGTATGGTGCTTAATCATGAGTTACTATATAGACAGCTACTGTACATCAATCTTACTGTACTAAGAAAAGAACGTTCACTTATTTCTGTGTACTTGCATCAGCTTTGTTGGATGGAGGTTCTGAAGTACAATATTGTGAGGGAATGGAAGCTATTGTACTATCGATGTACTATTGTCTGCATATATTATATATATTTCCTCAACTTCAGTTTGAATCCTGGTAACTGTGTAGACATGACCATGTAATTTTCTTGCAAGCAGTCCAGAAGTAGTTTATCATTGTTTTCTTGTACTTTCCTCCCTCAATTTAGTCTAAAGTTCTGGTATTTCCTAAGTGTATCTCATCTACCTTAGTTTTAAAAAAAAAACTACCTTAGTTTTAAAAAAAGAAACCAATAGGACCAGAGAATATTATATATAGTTCTTGACCAATACTCAATAAGAAAGGAGAATGTAAAAAACAAATATCTGCTATGGTTTTTTTCTGCATCAGTCAATAATCAAAAGTATGAATAACTTAATACTTACTATATTTTTTCCTCCCTTACAACATTAGTTAGTAGCCTTGATAAGAGTTGTAAACAGATTTTCGATTTATGTTTCTTATTAATTTAAATTAATTAAAATATTTCTGACAATATTGTATCTATTGCTTGGAAAGTCATTCATCACAGGACAATGATGAAGATTTCACAAGATGTATCTTGCAATTTGTGTTAATGCCAAGTTAAGGACAATCTGTATGTTCATGCATTGTTGCTCTTGTCAGCTAACATATATTATACCACTTGACACTGAAACCAGTACAGTACATTAAAAAGGTTCATATATGTGATCCATGTTAATATTTCTAAAATAGTTTATTCACATGGACAATTATATCATTAAAATGTTTTGTAAACCATTAGAGAAATTAGAGATTGGCATTGTGTAATAATTGAAAGTCATGGCATACATTAACCCTCCCGATAAATTAAATTACTTTTTAAAAATTCATTTAAAAAAAGAACCTGAAATCTTGCTGAGTTGACATATTTTGATCTTGTTGCCCAAGTCTGACACTGTTGGCCAAGAGAGATTGGCTGGTCCAAAGTCATCCAGTGGCTTTCCTGGCTAAGGGTGGACTAGAACTCACAGTCTCCTGGTTTCCAGCCTTGTGCCTTAACAATTAGACCAAACCTCAACAAAATAAACAAATAAATTGGAAAATATACAACAAAATTCAGCACCAATAAATATCAATTAGTACTATACAAACAGACTATAAGTACAATGAAAAAAACACTATTAAATTACATGTATATGAATTGCAGTGTACTGCATATTGTTGCAATGAACAGCATCACCATGATCTAATGCTCTAGAGACTTATGCACTGAAATGCGTATGAGAATTTAAGAACTGCCACATCATTTTCAATGGTAGGCACCATAAAGGCAAATTAATATGAGTACTGTAAGATAAGCCTTAGGAAGATGGAAATGATTTTAAAAACTATGGCAAAAAGTAACTGTACATGTGAACAATTCTGACTTAAAACAACTAAAATTTTGAAAATGTCTGTTTCATTGACTAAAAGGATGGTTTTTAATGGCCTTTAAAAAAAAAAAGCAGTTATGCTTAAGAATTTGATTAAATAATAAAAAATAAAATCATTTCAGTGATGAAAATGAAAAAGGGGGCCATGGCATACAGGCTTTGCTATTTTATGGGGAATATGAAAGGTAATAATTAACCAGAGAACAGCTGTGCTACAAATGTGGCAACACATTTTATTTATTTATTTAGAGTAAGATGTGTTCACATCCAGCATGACAAAATTTGTACAAATTTCACAATTTAAAAATGAAGTTATCACAGCAACTTGTGATTTCACACATTTATAGCAAAATTAAAATGTCAACAAACCCATGCCGTGTAGTACAAAAATAAATCAAACCTCAGTTCCACAGAGAGCACAATAAGTAGTTTATACAAAATTCTGTCTTAATAAATGATCACTTAAATTAAACTTAGAAATAAAATTGAACAATAAGTTAGAATAAATAAACTCTGATGACTCACAATAATTTCAGATGAAATGTCAGCATTCTAATATGTGACACTTTTGTGATCCCTATATAATAGTCACAGATAACTTTTGATTTGATATTATGTACCAACATTAGATGAGGAGCGCGGATTTGTGCTTAAAATCCCTTTTCCATTGTACATAGGTGATAACAATAAGAATCCAAAACTGATACTATCTATTACTCTACGGAAAGCATTACTATATTGGCAAAGAAGCTGCAGACACAATGCAGTGGAAAAATGCATATGCCATTATGAACAATGAGAGCCCTCCAAGGAGGCCAGGGCCAAAGGACAATAGATATGGCAGGAGGTGAATCTCAAGCACCTTGCTTCAGCTCTCAAAAAGGCAATTCTGAGCGTGGCAGCTACAACTAATAGCACAACAGAAAGGAGGGCACTGTACAGAGAAGATACTGCAGAGCCCCAAAGTAATTACATCATCTTCTCCCAGCTAGTTATTAAAGTTCTCGTGGAAAACTGTAAGCTTTTTGTACAGTGTATAGTATAAAGTGCCGCTGGGATATACATATATTTATACATATATATATACCGAGGTTGAGTATTGTATCAGAATATTTGTTGTGAGATCCCTGTAGTCTCCCCTTAGCAATAATATTGGATTAGCCACACTGGCTTCCACTCTAATTTGTTCAAATTTAGTGTCACAAACCTAATGACACAAGAAATTGCACACCTCCGTATGGATATATAGGGCAAGGTAAGTGCAAATAGTCAACTGGCACATTGTGGGGACAATGACCCTGTAAGTCCTGTTCTGCTAAAAATATTTTATTTTATTATTATTATTTTTTTACAAAACCCATCTTTTTTCATAACAAAATTTTTTAAAGTACTCTTGTACTTTTCTGCATAACATCAAGACATGGAAGGAAAAGATATGCTATCAAATTGAAATTAATTCAACATCCGACAAACACAACACACCATCTGAATTACTACTATTAAATGATAAACAAAAATGTCTCAAGAAAAGTGGTCTTATGCATACATTTAGTGCAGTTATTTTGAAGAAATAACAATCAAATTTAAAAAGTACAATACGTTTTTAGCTTGAAATGATGCAATTTAAAGCAAAAAAGTGCCAAAGTATATTTAGTTACATTAATTTTTTTGATTGCATTCGTTTTTTGCAATAGGTAACAGTAGAACAAATAGATAGCATATGGAAATGCTACAATTATGAATGATTGTACTCCAACCAAAAAGCAGAACGTAACCGGTAAAAAGGGAAGAAAGTGAAACAATCAGATTCGCTGAACTGCATTCCATTTCCTAGGTAAAGTAGCAATGAATCCTGGTCAGCAACTGCTGTAATGACAATGTTTGGGAATTAGTTCCCAAATGGAAACCTTTTCTTTTTTACAGGCAATCTTTCTTTTAAACAATTGTGTTTTGCCTGAAAAAGGAAAGAGTAAGGTTATGAAATGATGAACTACATTGCTTTAACAGATAACTCAGATGGACACTCTTAAGAGTTCTGGAGAGATAAAGGATGTTGACTCCAAAGTGAGTTTGAAAAGTAAAGTTGAAATCTTCCCGTAGTCCACCTCTGATCAGAGTTCCTGTCATTGTGGAAGTTCCCATATTCATACCAAGTAATGCTTAGAAGTTAATTAAAAAGTGCTGTTTAAGCTGCTTTGAATCTTCTGTCAAATTTCCATGGCTTGATGTTGTCTTACAATAAATTGCTCCTTTTACATTTCACATCTAATTCATGCCCTTTTTTTAAATTTTAAAACCCCCCATTTTTATTGCCCCCATCACATACCATCCTCTGAAAACAAAAGTCACACAATATTTTCAGGCATTTTTAAAAAATAAAGCATTTTTGCAACCAATTCTGCTATGAAACAATATGCACACAAAATGTATTTCTTAAATCCCATAAAATCTTCCAGCAATGGGACAAATGAGAATGTTTAAAAAGTGGCTGGAGACTGCAACATTGTCATTCAAAGCATTTTTCCCTTTTTTTTTCTTTTTGTCCATTTCAGTTCAAAATACTAAAACATTTAATCACTAAAGCATTAAAAAGAATTTACACTCTTTATTTTGATCAGCTTACCTCTTCAGAAATATATTTACCCCAAAAATGTGCATACATTAGCAGCTATAAACATTACATGGCATATCACACTATGTCAGCTTATATGAAAACGTACAAAATGTGAATGTATTCAAAAAACTATTCTGCAATTACTATTTTCAAAGCAAGACATAAAATTATTATGAAGTCTTGTGAGCATAACACTGTTTTAAACAGAAAGAAATATATAACACTTTCTGGTAAATTACAGCAGCAAAAAACAAGAGGCATCTTTTTTTTTAAAGGTAAGATTTTTCACCACTATAGCAGCTGTTCACACCTGAATTCCTCTCACAGCCTGCTTTATATTTTCCAGTAGGGCTTTATTTTCTGGACTCTGATAACGATCTTGATTTGTATACATGTCCGTCAAAGTGGTCACGTAAGCATCAAAATTTTGTTCATTGATTGGTTCCTACGAGATATTAAATAGTAGTTCATATACAACTTCTAATTGCTTTTTTTGTATATTCATATATGCAAAATAAACTATCACAGCACAATGACATATTTTCTTAATACATTTAAAAAGGCCTAGTTTAAAGCTTACTTAATTTTACAGGAGACATCGGATTTGGCCCACCATTTCTTTTTAAGCAGTTAAATTTATCTTTATGGTTTCAGGGATGATATCGCAAATCTCCATCTGCTTGAGGAGTCATAAACATAAAAACAGAAAGACATCTACTGTATGAGGTGAAGAAGACTGCCTAATTCCTTATTTGAGCCTTCAATCACTTACCATATGCGGTAGCTGGATATTAGCTAGACTATGAATTAAAGATTGGCTCAAATTGGCCAATTCATGAAGGAGAGACTCATTTTGTTGTTCAATTACTTTGTTTTCTTCTTCTATTGTCTTCAGGTTGCTTTCCATTGTGGTAATCTAAAAGAACATATGATTGCACAATGTAAAACATGACAATTTAAAAGCAAACAATTATTTAGCTCAATAATATTAGGTTGTATCCAGAGTACTTTTAATGGACTCCAGTCATGAAACCCAGTCATGCTCCCACTGAAGAAAGAGTGAGAAGTGATATTTGGCAAGTAAGTTTAGAAGCATCTTCTCAATCTGGAAAGCTTTTCAGGGGGCTACAGGGCAAGGAGAAATTTGCAAAATGTTGCATCTTTTCTGCAGGACCATCCCATTTATGCATGTGTCTGGTGTGTGAGCTATGTTTGGGTGTCTGTTGTATGTTGTGTCCACACATCTCTCTGTCTTTCTTGGAAACACACTCAATTTAAGGCTTTGTAAAACTGTTACCTGAGTTCGAAGTTTAATCATATCAGCTTCCATCTGGGAATTGGATTCATTTAGCTCTTTTATTTCTTCATCTAACTGTTTAATTTCTTCATCATTTTCTATTCCTGTTTAAGCAAAAGGAGAAAATCAAAGTAAGAAGTTTATGGAAATAAAACAGATTAAGGCAGAAGGAAACCATGTCACCTGGAATGTCACAGAATACTGAGAAAGTAGCAGGACAATTGTATTCTGGAGGTGTTGAATACAGTATGATCTCCTTGTGCCTATGAATTGTTTAGGGTAAGGTTAAGGATCTTCACAGACTGGTATGGTGTCTGTTTTTCACCTAGCCTATTGTCTGTTCAATGAGTTTAAGAGAGAAGGGAATTCTACATTTTCTCTCATTCATCCTCTTGTATTCCCTTCTCTTTTTTGAAAAAGTAGTTTAGATAAAAGTGACGCTTTTCTATACTCATGTATGAATAACAATAATTCTATAGGAAGAGCTGATACTTGCATCAAACTCTAAGCATTATACTTAAGGATTATTCTACTTATATTCATGCTACTAGACTCCAATCAGTTCTGATCCCTCATGGAGTCTAAACAGTGCAGGAATATGTAAATATTATTCTATATGAATCTGGCAAATTTATGACAGAATGCATTTCTTCATGTAAGCAACTAGGCTTTTATCCTATGATTGCACATGAAATCCAATTGAAAAAGGAATATTGGGAGACAGTTGCAACCATTTCTCTGACCAGGGAAACCAGTGGAAAATTGAATAGTCCTTGTTTTTTAATGAAAATGTTTTCTTCTTTTCCTTTTAGAATTTTAATTTTTTTTCTTTTTTTTGGAATTTGAAATAGGAATAATCTTAATTACTTATTGATGTACCAGTATTATTTTAACTGTTCTAAAATAGTTTTCTTTAACAAATTTGAACATACAGTATGTCAAAATTATCAAATTGTTTTAGATGTCTTTTAAATATTTTAGGATAAAAATTACCTCAAAGTGGCCTTTGGAAAAAATATAAATAGTAAATTACATAATAAAATTGCTAAGGCAATTAAATACACTGTCAAACTTGATAGAGATGAAATTAGTGCCTTTTGTTAGCCTGAATAATTTAGGATGAAATACAGGAGCATTTTTATATAATTTCTTGGACCCAGTGAGATTTGCTTCTGAAGAAAATGTGGCCAGAACAGTCTTCAGTTGAGAGTTTGCTTTACTACTTCAGTCCAGACCAGAAGAGGAACACGGAGTAGTGCGGATGAAGTTGTCACAGCAACAGCAGATTCATATACTATACTGATGACTTCTTGAGAAGGATTCAAAAACTGTATTAAAAGGACTCTATATTATTATTATCATAATGAGTAAATTAATCTCATCATCATGAAATAAGGTTTCAATGTGATTTAATTTCAGAAGCATTTACTATTTACCATTACTAGCCCGCTGCTTTATTGTAAGCATTTGTTCTCCCGACAGCTTTGCTCTCTTCATTGCTGATGTAGCTCTGGGGCATCCTGATAGACTGTAGACAATAAGCAAGGAAAGAACTATTAATTGGCCTTTGATTGTAAATCTGTCAGCTAAAGCTACCATGGAAACAGCATTAGAAGAAAATCTCTCCCAACTACCATTAAGAAGATACTGCTTTTAGAAAAGGAAAAGGAATTCTTTTCAGAGAAGTTCAATCTTTTATATTTCATATTCTATGGTTCATATTTGCATATACAAACAAGAGATACATTCACTATAATACAAGAGATACATTCACTATAATATAAACTGGGAAAATATAGTAGCTAAGAAAAATATTTAGTTTGTTCAGAGACATTAATATGTTGTCATATAATATCTGATACACTATTTTTTAGTCTTCACTACATGGAAGCTAATTTACAGGTATTCTAGGACATAGAAAATGAAATATAAAAATTGAAATATTGATGTTAATTTAATTTTGCCATTAAAATCTACCTGGTACTTAGAATAACAATTACTGTTATGGAAAAAAACGCCTTATTTTCAAGCAGTGCAATGCTGTAACAGCAGCCAGGTTCATCATCAACATTATGAGATTAGACAAGCCTAATCTAAATAAAAATGAAAACATGAAGGATCTATGAAATCACCCTCAACTTCTGGTATTTTTGGCAATAACATGGAAACAGTTTACTATTTTTTCTGGAATATATGCATTTTTTTACTCTTTGTTCTCCCTGTAGGCTCTCAACCATCAATTAGCTGCAACTCTGCTTAGCTTTTCTAAGATCAGTCAAAGTAACTTATAGTCTGCTGCGACAATAATTAGAAAAATATTTTCCATAAAAAAAACCTAATAAATAGTAGGCTTATTGGAACTATCTCTAAAGCATATATTTCCAAAGAATATGAATTAATAGCTTGATCCTTATCTTAAAGAAGTGATATGTATAATTTATACTTATTTTCCCCAATTGATAATAACTTGATTTCATTTCCTTAATACTATCAGGCAAATTAACTGGTTTAAATGCAGGAGCATACAGTCTAGTGCTTTGGACACCGGATTGGTCCCGAAAGTGTCTAGTATATTTTTGGACCAATACAATAGAAATTTAACTGGTAAACAAAGGTATATTGTTCAGTAAATGTGGAACACCACTTGTTGTGTCTATTTGCTTAGAGAAAGATTGGTGCACATATGAATCTAGAAACTAAAAGATTAAGAGAATTAATCAAGATATAAATAAGATAAGAGGTTCAGAATGTGAAATGGACTATTTATTGGTAGGTGGATCTTGGTTAAAATTGAACATGGAAAAAAAATGAAAGAAACAAATCTGAAAGTAGATTGACTACAGGAAAGGAAACAAGGCATATATTTTATTTATTTTTATCCTCCCTTTATTATTTTTATAAATAACTCACAGAGAGTGATTAACCCAAAATCACACAGCTGGCCTTCACACCTAACATGGGACTAGCCTGATTCCTTAACCACTGGGCCAAAAGTAATAGTTTAATCTCCAAACTGAATGACTGGAAAATGGCTGAAGGGAAGAAAGGGATGGATATTGGAAACAGAGTCAAGAATTATGTTATAGATTGTCACAAAAATATGTGGAATTGCAACTAATAGGACATATGGAAAAAAGCTGCTTGGTTGAAAGAGGTTGTGGATAAGAAAAAAATAGCATATATAAAAATGCTACAAAAATGAAGATAAGAGAAAGGTATATTGTGACCTATATAGACAAAGCAAAGAATGTAATAAAAAGATAAATAGTTAAGAATAAAAGTAGCAGAATAAATGCAGATTACTTTTAATGGGAATTAAACAGCATTTGTGGAGTGGATGAAAACAGCTAAAAAGGTGCCTTCAGTAGAATGAATGGAATCAAGAATAAAAGTAAGGAAATTATTTTGGATGAAGCTGAATGATGAAAGGAGTACAGTATTCTAAAGATTCTAGAATACTAGATTCTAGAGATGTGTTAGTGAGCATAGATAACTTAAGAGATGTGTATGATAAAGAAAGAAGGGGTAGGATCAAAAATTTAGACACTGCATGTATGTAAAACTGAGTACAAAAAAAATGACCAGTTCAAAACAAGGATGTTAAGGTGGTTAGGTTAACATAGGGAATTAATAAGATTGAAATGACAAAACAAATATATAAAGGAAGAATGACTGGGTAGAGAGGAAAGGGAAGATGGAGAAAGTTAAAACTGAATCAAGAAATGGTGATTAGAGAACAAAATGCAATAAAGGAAATGCTGTATGGGTGTAATGGATCAAGAATGGTTTGTAAGGATAGAAAATATTTAGAAGTATAATGAATAAACTGGTATAAACTAGATTTATTTAGTGTTCCTCTTCTTTTGCCTTATCTCCAATTTATTTTTTTCTGCTTATTACTGCATACTTTTTTTTGCAATTTGAACTATGTTGTTTATTCTGAAAGAACATAGTGTGATGGGAACATATACTGTAAACACTGTATTGTTTATTTTATATTGGAAGGCTTCTTTTCTATAAAATTTAGAGTGAAGAACAAAATACTAATAATTATGATTTAGAATGATTGACAAGCTGCTGCTCATTCACTCCAGATTATCTTGGAAATGACTTATGTTCTTTTTTTAAAAAAATTAGAAAAATACGAATAATTTTCGAAGCTTGATTTACCAACTCTTCAGAGCATCTTCTTAAACACAGGGATTCTTAAATATCCTATTATTTTGTGCAGCAAAGACATTTGAAAAGATTGGGGGCAAAATCACATTCCATAGCAGAGTCTCTTGTTTCTGTTCAGCTTCTCTATTCGCTATTAGTTCATAAATCTGTCTCTCAGTTGAAGTGAATGGGATCTTAATACACATTAGAGTCCTCTGTGCTCTACGGCTGTATTAGATGAAAAGTTCACAATATGGAACTTTATTGTCAATTTGTTATATGTAAGCAATACCAGGGGTAGAGTATTATTATGATAGATTCAGCATTAAATCTCCAGAAAGAACCACAGGTTTGACATTGAGCAATTTTAATCATCTTATCAAGAACTCTTGATCAACTATGCCTCACAAAATAATAGCTATTAAAACATTATTATAATGCATGCATACTATAACCAATACAATTCATGCTTTTAAAAAAAATTCATATAGGAACAATAGATAGATGGATGATGGGTGGATAGAAAGATAGAGAGACAGACAGATAATGCCATTACTCACCTCCTATGTGTAAGAAAGCTACCACTGACGTGTCCAGAGCCATCACATCCTGGTGTTGGACACGACATACCTTCCGTCTTCACTGACTTCCAAGAAAACTGGGACCCATTCAGATACCCATCCTTTTGCCTTTTAGTAGCAAGAGGGCACCCTGATGCACTACGATGAGATGCATATTTCCCAGTTATGTGACCCTGACCATCACAACCAGGAACTGGACATCTGGATAGCAGATAGATGAAATTAACTTTACTGTCTTGCCATCATATACCTGGCAGCCTCTATAACAAAGTCAAAATAAATCTCACATAAAAAAAAGAACAATCATGCTTTATGGTTTAAAAACAAAACAAAACAATAAGAACACCAACCAAGAAATGCAACGCAAATGTAAAAGATGTTCATGGAATTAAGAAATAACCTTAATAAACTAGCAATGTACATATACTGGAATGTTGCACCACCAATCTAAGAAAGATCTGTTACAGTGGAAGCAGATTTGCTCCTTTCTGAATAATAGACAATAAACACAGACTCCTGTGAAGAAAATGGATGGTTTCTAAATTTGATAAATAAATAAATAAACAAACAAATAAATAAGCATGCTAGTGTAGTTAGTAATAATATCCAGATTTTTCACTTACAGCAAATGTAGATTTTTTATTTTTATTTTTTGGGTATTCAATAGGGAATGTCAACTCTATAACTGCTTTTCTAAATAAGCAGACACCAAGTATATTTATGAATCAGCACCCCATCGACATGGATAGCTCCTTGCTTATACAAGGAGTTCTTAGTCCACTATGAGACTGTATCATCAGCATAGAAAGTGACCATCTGAATTAGCTTGTCCCTACAAATATTCAACTTTGGAAAATTACTTGGGAAATATATAGTCTCATTGTTACTATTCATGTATTTATTTATTCCCTCTAACCTTTGCCCGAGAAAGTGATTGGGCCAAACCACTAGTAGAAGATTGACTCTGGTTAGGCTGGCCCATTGGCAAAACAACCATGTTGCTTCTCAGACTCCACCTGCTTCCAGAAAATAGCACATGATTGTGCAAACCTATAAGCTCCAGGTATCTATAAAGGGATGGAATAGATTGACTGGTTGTAGAATAAAGAAGAGTGAGAGAGATGGCATGCTTCCCCAAAATTCCTTATTGATACTAAGGATATTGAAAATTCCTTATTGGCCAATCCTTTAGATGGCAGGAATCTCCAAAGTCAGATAGTCAACTTTACTCTGAGTAAAACTTGAGCTAGCTTTAACATCACACCCCCTATTTTAATACTTTGCTTGTTTAAAGCCCTTCTACTGTATTCTCCAGCAGTCTACTGTATTTCCAGTAGTCATTGCCTACAAAATCTGAATGAAAATTATCCTTGCCCTGTTTATCTCTGTCTTTATTTTTTGGTCATTCCTCCAGCAGTGTCCAATCAGTGGCTGATATCTTAAAAACCCTGGAGAAATTATGAAGGAAGAAACTAAACTGATATTTCATCGAAGCACTGTATTGTGACCATGTGCTCAAAGACTATGTGTCAACCCTGGAGCCATCTTTAAGCATCTTCAGGGTTGCCACAGAGAGGCTGGATGGAGTTGTGGGAAGAGAAGGGGGAGTAGAGATAGTTGGGGGAATATGTAGCCAAAATAACATTCTTTCTTCTGGGAACCAAGGACACTCTCATCAGCACCTGGAGGGGTGTGGATGGGGCCATCCGGGACTGGGAGGTTGATCTGATTGGGGCATGTGATGGTTGTGTGTAATGGGGGGGAGGGCTGGGAAGAACTTTAGACTTTGAATTAGGTGTGGAAAACCCGGGGAACTTCAGAGCTGGGTTTTCACCAGCTGTGCCAATATGACATGCCTAATAAATCTATACTTTAAGGAAGCCTCTGGTCTTGGGAGTTTTGATTTCATCTGGGCTGTTACTTGGAACCCTGTCAGTACACAGTTGCCATGCTGATCTTATAGGCAGGGAAAAATAATGAGGTCTCCCAAATGAGATTATCAAAAAGATTCCTACATCAAGATGGTTCCTGCCCAACCACCATGTCAATGGCTTATAAAGAAAACATATTAAAAATGTTCTATAGATGGCATCTACCCCCAGCGCGACTGGCAAAAATGTTCCCGAATTTGCTACCAAACTGTTGGAAGTGCAATTATAGATACGGTACTTTTTATCACATGTGGTGGGCCTGTCCCAAGACCGAACAATACTGGAAAGGAGTTAGGGAATGGATAAAAGAAATTACAGGTCAACAGTTACAACTCAAACCAGAAATATTTTTATTAGGAGTCATTACAGAAAAACGAGAAAAAAGCTGTGGTATCTAATAGTACATATAATAACAGTGGCAAGGATACTCTTTGCACAATATTGGAAAAATGTAAGCATACCAACAGAAGAGAAATTGATTATAAAAATTTTGGAATGTGCCAAGTTGGATAATTTAACAAAATTGATTAAAGACAAAGGGGAAACAGAAAATTATGCATGTTGGGATAGGGTGTATTTATGGTTGGAAAAAAGAAAGGGGAAAGAATGTATATAATATATAGTATATAGAAGTATAAGAAGAATCTAAACAGAAGAGGATTTCTTATAGGAGATAAGCAGAGGAGATGGTGATACTTATAATAGGTTAAATTAGCATACGTTTACATGAAATGAATCATGCATTGTTATTTTTAATTGTTATGTTTGCTTTCTGATTTGTCCTTTTTTGTGTGTTTTTGTACTGTTGTTTGTTGGTTGTGTTTGTGTTACTTGTTTTTAAAGTCCAATAAAGATTTATTATAAAAAAAAAGAGATTAGAATTTGGAACTATAGAATTTGAAGAGCTTGCAAACTGGTTTAAGTTTTCTATATACTTTCCCATGAAACGGGAACATAATATATGACATCATATTGGTTCATTTATCTTAATACAACTTGTTAAGTTCATATTTAGCAGAAACCAAAGAGCTATATTGTGCAGAAGATGGATGAGCTATATAAAGAATTAACGGTTCTTTAATTTTCTCCCTTAGAGGTTTAATGTTCAACAATCATTGCTTTTTAATGAGGAGCCTATACAATGATGCAACCTCTAATTTTTTTCCTTGTATCCAGTACCATGAACAGTGATAAATCCAAGTTTCTATAATATGAAAATATTTTACCATTTTCCTGTCCCATCCTTCAGGAGCGGGCGGCATATAAATTTAATCAAATAAATAAATAAATCTGTTCAATAAAATCATAATTACTCAAGCAAGATACATTTAATTTAAAGAATATATGTACATTTTTTTAAAAAAATGAGACTGTCAAACATCTGTGCAACATGCCACAACATTTAAAATCAGGAAATGATATAACAAAAATAATCTAAAAATATTTTCTATATGCATACAAAAGGAAATTATATTCAGGTTGGAATATTAAATAGAATATCCAAATATCCTTCAGGTTAAATTGGTGTGTGTACTCCTGCATCCAAGATAAACTTCATTTTATTTGGAAAACAATCACAATCTAAAAAGAGGTTTAGAGTTTGGTTCAGATTGTTTCCAACTATTATGTGGTACAGAAATGTTGAAAAAAAAATGAGTTTTTTAGATGACCATATAGATAAAGTAGTGCAATTTTTATTTCCCATCTAACAGTGATTATTGAAAAACCATATTCTTTATCGGGAACTTCTTCAGCAGCAGAAAAATCTATTGATCAAAATGGCAACACCTCCTGCATATTTAGAACTGCAATTTCCATAGCTTGACCTCATCCAAACTTTCTATAACAGCAGGTGTTTATTCTCTGGAGGAATTTGAGCATGTGAAAGCAAGTTCAGTTCCTTTTTTCTTTTTCTTAAAAAAAAAAAAGCCTTAGATAATAATTGTTCAAGCTTGGAAAAAGAGCCCATTCTCCTGAGATTGTGACAATGAACCTGGCATTAAAATTAATTAATATTTTAAGATGAGAACAAAAAGAAATTGCTCTATCATCAGTATAGCAACACTGTGCTAAAACATCTCAGACCTCCTCAACATATTTAAAGAGAGGGGAAAATGGAAACAAAAATAAAATGTGCAGACCTTGCTAAAGCCAGTGATATTGCTGGCTATCTACCCATACACACACACATACGCACTGATTTTAAAAAACCTCTGCTGGTTCAAACAACAGTCTATTCAAAATTTGAGTATCCTTATAATCAAAACCTTATGGAAAACTCACAGATAACTTCGGATTTAACTTAGTGCCTCTTGGTTTCACCAGTGAAAGTTATATTCAGACATATTCAGAGATGTTTCTGTTGTAATAATGTAATAACGTACAACTAGTTGTGGTCTAGTGGTTAAGAGACCCAGTCTGGTGTAGCAGTGAAGGTGCTGGCCAGGAGACTGTGAGTTCTAGTCCTGCTTTAGGCAAAAAAAACCCAGCTGGGACAATAATTCTGCCTCAGCCCAACTCACCTCACAGAGTTGTTGTGAGGTAAATAGGAGGTTGAAGGAATATTAGGCATGTT
>JANHJO010004074.1:66045-77202 GCA_032468235.1 Pseudoxyrhopus heterurus | reverse complement strand
AGGGGGGGAAAAGCAAAGTCCAAGTGCCTTTTGGAAAAGCATCTTTGGGATTTCTCAGAATTAAAAGCAAAAGGTAGCGGTCACACCATGGGGTTCCATTTCAGCCAGTGCTGATACGGTGTTGAGTAACTTTTTAACTAAACCATTGCAATAGAAATTTCTGTGTCCTGTCTTATTTAATTTTTATTTTAACTTATTAGATTAGATTTTTATCCCACCTTCATTATTTTATAAGTAACTCAAGGCAGCAAACATACCTAATGTTCCTTCCTCCTCCTATTTTCCCCATAACAACAACCCTGTGAGGTGGATTCGGCTGAGTGACTGCTCCAAAGTCACCCATCCAGTTTTCCCGTCTAAAGCAGGAGAAGAACTCACAGTGTCCTGATATCTAGGCCAGAACCTTAACCACTAAATCAAACTGGCTCTCCAGTTTTCAGTGCAAATATTTACATTTCCACTCTGCTTCCATCAGTTTACAACTACACAGCTACTGTGGTTACACATTGCACAACCTCAGCAACACAGCTGAACTGGTTCCATTATGTTGGGACAGAAGTAAATTGCATTCTGTTACACCCAGCAATGCTTTAGTTTCTTATTCCAATTTAATAAGAAAATATTGTTTATAGATACTATTACATATGTCCATTGTGACTTCTATTAAATTAGTCTGCTTGGTATTACTTAGTTTGCAAATGCTGCTCCGTGAGCATAAATTTTAAACACAGGTGATTTCTTTTTTGTAACAAACATGGTGCAAAACATGTTGTCCATGTCTAAGTGGAACTGCAAATACCAGATTTCATCATCACTCACGTAATACTAGTACCCTAAAGTTGTAAAAACTGCTGGGTAAACAGAATTGTAAGTAATTATTTGTAACTATGTGAACAATCGATAAGATAAATACTCATGTAGATGTTTTCCTATGCTTCTGTTACAGTGAAATCCATTATGTAAACAGTAATAATATTTCACACTCAGAGGTAACATCAGAATTTTATTTAAATTTGCAAGAAACAGTTTACTTATGCATAGTTTGGTTTAGAATCCAAAACCGGCAATAGAATAAACATGGGGTTTTTTTCAGTTTAGTGGGAGGAAATTAAGATTCTGTCATCATATGCACACATTAATTCAAAAGATTTTAAAGATTAAAATATAATTGAAACCAGAGATTTTTGGGATCAATGGTTAAGCAGCTAGACAAAAATCAAGGAACTTTCTTTTTATAAATGATAACTGAAAAGCAGAAAGGTTCAGCAATACCCACAATGGAGGAATGATTGGTAAACATGATGGAATTTGCAAAGATGACTAAAATATTTTTTGGGCTTAGAGAAAAAAAACAATATTTATATTTATGATTGACTGGAAACTCCTTATAGACTTTAAATATACTGTAAAATGGAAAAAATGCACTCATGATTTGTGGTTAAAACCTGGATAATGGAAAAGAGCAACTTTTATTTTGTAATCATAGAGTAAGAGATAACTTTATAATTGTACTTACATTTGCTGCAAAGAAAATTAGAAGCTTTTATTTATTTTCCTTCTTTTTTTCTGCACCTCTGCCTTTTCTCTTTTTCTTTTGTTTCTGCTTTTCCTTGTTATTTGTTAGTTTTTATGTTCATTGCAAAACTTTCAATAAATTTTTGTTTTAAAATACCGTAATTAGATGAGGGATGGCACACCTTAGCAATGTTTTGCTCTTGACTTTATGGTCGTCTCTTGAGCAAGAAGGATTTCTGCTCAATTTTATCAGGTTTATGTGGTTAGGTTCTGCATGGTTTCTTGTATAGGTAGTCCTCAAATTACAACCATTCGTTTGGTGACCAAAGTTACAATAGCACTGAAAAAAGTAACATGACTTTTTCACACTTACAATCGCTACAGCATTCCTATGGCACATGATCAAAATTTGAGAGCTTGGCAACTGGCATGTATTTATAACAATTGCACTGTTTCAGGGTCATGTGATTACTATTTGTCACCTTTCCAGCTGGCTTCCAACAAACAAAGTCAATGGGGGGAGCTAGATTCACTTAATAACGTGATTCACTTAGCAACCATGGCAAAAAAGCTTGTAAAATGGAGCAAAACTCACTTAATGACTGTACTGCTTAGCAATGGGAATTTTGGACTCAATTGTGGTCATAAGTCGAGGACTACCTGTATTTTCCATGCAACTGAACACTGAGTGAGATCATTCAGATAGTAGGATAAAATGTCATCAGCCTGAGATGATGAGATGAAGCTCTTTCTTTGAGTTATGAAGACATTTATTTAATTTGTATCCTGTCATTATTATTATTAATACAAAAAATAACTCAAGGCAGCTAACATATTCAACACATCTTCCTCCTCCTATTTTCCCCACAACAACAACCTTTTGAGGTGGGTTGGGCTGAGAGAGAGAGTGACTGGCCCAAAGTCACCCAGCTAGCTTTCATGACTAAAGTGAAATATGCAGTACAAAGTTTATGGACTCTGGCCAGTTTATAATCAAATGTATTGGATGCCCATCTTATAGTGAGTCTTTTTTCTCATTGGCTTCCTCTTTGACTTCCTCTTTTCATTATCTGAATTATTTGTACCCATTTAACTCCTAGACAATTAGTTAATTCCATTGATTCATTGACTTAACAATGATTAAATCGGACTGCCTCAAGGCTCTCGCTTTTATGTTAGGTGAATTTATTATAAAGGCTACATAAATGGGAAGCAAGTAATGGGGTTCATACTGAGTTATGGTTTCTTTATTTGTAATTTATTGAATAAATCACCACAGGCTTGGTGCATGCCACACGCAGTGTCTTAAATGATAGGTTACAGTTCACAAACCTCTGCTTTGGTGCTCTGTGTGAACCAAGTCATTATCTCTTGGAACAATTCTTGTATATCCAATTTAATAGCACAGTCATAAACACGTCAAAGTGAAGAGACCTACTTGGAAAATAAGAAATATTAAATTACAGAAGCTTTTGCAACCAAGTGTGAAGCTAGAATTATTGAAGAAAATCAAGGACAAGTTCAATTTCTTATTGTCTTAATAGTAAATGCTTATGCCTTGTATATTTATTTTTAGTAACTTTAGTTGCAATGCATCATTGAAGAGAATACTTTATTTAATTACAAATATGCCACATAAAATACATAATCATTCATATATACATAAAACCAACTCTGAAGAATCCCACCTCCACTTATTGAAAGTTCTTGGAAATAGCTGGATTACTTTTAACATGACATAGAAAACTACCTCTCCCATGAAGCTTTGCAGCTGCAATTTGTCCTTTGTTTTCACCAATAAAAGCAGGCTTATTCAGGGGTGTAACTTCAGAGTCTCGGATGACATTTGTTCTGTGTATAAAGCCAACTGTAGTTGAGCTTTAGCATCACTGTTACATCTGTGGATTCTCGTGTAAATATTTTAAATAAACCTTGGCTGTTTGGGCTCCCTGTTTCTTAGTTCTGAGAAAGCAGAGAGTAAAAAATGGATGCAATATTCAGCTGCAGGCTGGAGGATATGGAAGATTATTACAGCTTGCTGGGATGTGATGAATTATCTACAGTAAGATAACTTTTAAATTTATATATTCGCTTTCCACCTTTGTCAGTTGGTTAAATTTGAACTGTGTGTATAAGAAGAGTGTTGACTTTTTTCGTTTTTCTATAATGTTCTCAAACCTGTACCTATTATAGTAATTAATCTGTTTAGTCTTTTCTTTTTAGCCATCTTCTGTAATATTGCTGGAAAAGTTTCTCTTGAATTCTGCATTGCTTATATAGCTGAACCATTGTGTCATGTAAATGTGAAATAGTCTTCAAAGAAAACTTGTGGATTTCTAGAAAGCTATTCATAACACAACACAAGGTAAAGAGATGTTGCTTAGAAAATAACTCCTACGATGCTTGTCGAGTAAGGGGGCAACATAATTATCTGCTATTGTGAATCTTTCATAAGAGATGAATTGTGGAATATCGACAAATCTTTTAGATTTTTAAGAGTGTCTAAAATCTTGGATACATTACAAAATGTTCACAGTTGATTATACGTGATAAACACCCTTCAGTTATGAGCTAATAGGGCTGTGCTGTGCTAAAAGCTGATGTCCACAAAATTTGAGAGCAATTGTAAAATTTGTTAGCAATGGTTTTTCCAATGAAATAGTAATGATCAGTGCCTGTAGCATTTTTTTTTTAAATGTTCCCTTTTATGATGCAACTTAGAGCACTTCTTTATATCAAGTTCTACCATTGCTCCTCTCAGTGACTAGCCATGACTGAATTTCAGATTGCAGATGCCAAAAATTGAACCTAAAATATTTATCAGCTGTTCTACTACTGAGCAATGACCCTTTTTTGAGGTTGCCACTTACTGGAGATGGAAATACTTGAATGAATGGTGTAATCTCTTGTAGTGAAAGTATGTGATTTTTGGAGTGGAGTAGTACGTAGTAACACGGTGTAAAATTTCATGTTGCCCACTATTCATTTTATGATCCTGTACAAACACTGATGCTTTAGTCAATATTGTTGATGGAAGTGGTTAAGAAGAATGTAATTTTAGCTACTCTAGTAAAAATATTTTTCAGTTGACTTAAACAGTAACCAGGTGTTATGAAAGATTTTGATTCTTAAAAATGTGGGATCTCAACTATGGATTTTGAATTAAGGTTTCTAGATTTTCTGTTATGATAATGGGGTAGCCAAAAAGTTGCTTCTTTTATTGGCTTATTTTTAATTTGCCCCAAGAGTCAATAACTGATGAGGTATCTATTTGTTTTTTATAAGTATAGAAAAGTATTTCAAATGTTTGCTAAATTCATTTATTTTTCAGGGGAAATATAAATAATAGTTGATTTGGCCACAAAGAATATTAAACTGAAACTATATGAACTACCTTACTTTCCACAAATACAAGTATATAAGATCCCAGATGCTAATCAAAGATTTAATTTTAATTAGATTAATTTGCACAAGCGTATAATCAGGATAAGAAAATGTGGAAATTTTCTAAAAACAGAATTATACAATGTACTTTTGTTATTTTCAGTGTGACAATTTAAAATTAATATTAAAACTAATCAAATACAGTATAATGAAAGGTTATAACATGTAATATATGGATTCACATTTTTATTATTACATTTAAGTGGTGATCTGCTACTGCATAACTATTTTAGGCAGCACATTTTTATTGAGAATTCTAATCTTCACTCAGACCTTTAAGTTAAAATAAAGAGTATGTCAACTCTAAGCTAAGTTCCATATTTTACTAGGTAGTGAGGATTTTAGCTCCAGTTTTTACCGGTAGCATAGAAATAACTCTTTTAGTCCTCAACTTAATGCTCTCTAGTCTGTTGGGAGTGGAGGTTTTGAGAACTGTAAATTCCATAGATGGTTGTTAAGCGAGTCATTGCAGTTGTTAAATGAATCGCATGCTCATGACTTTGCTTGTTGAAGCTGGCTGGGAAGGTTCAAATGCTGATAACCTGAATTTTGATCAGGGGACTGTGGGGATGCTGCATCTGTCGTAAGTACAAGGACCAATCCTAAGTTACTTTTTTCAGTGCCGTTGTAACTTCAGACAGTCACTAAATGATTGGCTGTAAATTGAGGGTTACCTGTAAATAATTTCATAATCTTAAATAGAAAAATTTCTGTAGTCATAGAAGTCCATAATTTCACATATATAATGGTATGCTAATACTTTACTTCCTCACCCCTTCCCTTGCATGCAGTGAAGATGTGAGCAATTCTTAAAAGATGCTCAGAAAAAGAAAAACATTAAAAAGAAGTTGGATTCAACTTTCATGAATTGTTTTGGCTGTTTTTGCATAGGTTGAGCAAATTGTTGCAGAGTTTAAAGTTAGAGCTCTTGAATGTCATCCGGACAAGCATCCTGGAAACCCTCAGGCTGGTATGTCTTTCTCTTTTCCTTTCTGTAAACCACCATGAGGTGAAAGGGGATGCTCTTGGGCAAAGCAAGCATCCTCGGTAAACACCCAGTGAACCAGAAAAAGGGAGAGATATTCAAATGTGTAATTCCCTCGTCATGCAAATTTGGGTATCCTGTCTAAAATAAAGTTAGTCACCCTGTTGGTCAGCTGTTTAATTGCAAGTGTTCAAATCTTAGATCCTGCTAGGCTGTGACCTAGTCTATTTATTTATCTGATCACCTTCCTTGAGGCTCTGGACAGAATATCTAATCATGATGACTAGGGATATGACTATGTTTGGATCTGGATTAATGCCGGGCTACCAATATTAGGCGAAGGGGCCCTTCCCCCTTGCACTTAACCACAGCACAAATGCAGCTTAGTTTTGTGGCTTTCATCTAATCCACAGGCTGTGACTGTGAGGGGTTTAAGCCCTCCTTAATTAGATAAACACCTTTGTCCAGCCCCAGCCATATGCACCCATTTCTTTGGAGGGAAGTTAGGGGACTGCTGTGGTTAGAAACAGAGCCAAGGGAGGCAAGATCAGCAACGGAGAAAGCACATTTCCTGCTAGTATAGTTTTCATCTGACTCAAGGCTGGCTGGAGAGCACTTGAGATACACTGGTGTGATTTTGTTGGTATCACCTAGTGCCTAATTGGTGATATGTGCAAAGGAGTTCCTCTTCCTGCTTGTTTATTGACATAAAAGCTTGGGAAAGGGGCTATTTTCAGCAGTGAAAAGCCACTGAAACTATTACATGCCTGCTGTCAATTGATCCCAAGTGAATCACACATCTTGGGCCCCCAGGGGAAGTCTACTGCAACACTATAAAAAGCCTATCCTTCCCATTAATCTCAATTTCTTTCAAAGCTATTCCTCTTTTAAAAAAAAATAATTGTTTCTCCATTAACACAAATCAATGCAGATGCACAAGACTATCTCAGTCTCAAAGGTGCTTTTTTCTTCAAAAGGCAACTGGACTGTAGATGTGTGGATAAATAAGAACTTATGCAAATACTGCATATTAAAATGAATGGTGTGTATGCTTTTTCAAAAAAAAAACCCATTAAATAATTTATGATTCCTGTGTGTGTCACAAAATTTGCATCACTAAAAAGAAAACCTACCACATTTCTTTTGTCTGCATTGCTTCCTGTACAAGAGCTTTCAGCCTGCAAAATATAAGAAGCAATTTAATTGGAAAAGTAATCTCTACAATGTTTGTATTTGTCAGCCCTTGTTAGCATTTGAATTTCATGTATTTCCAAACAAATATCTGTTTTAGTAAACCTGCATAAATGAAAGATCGTTGTCGGTGCCACAGAACAGAAAGGTGACTCATAGCTAAAACACATATTTTCATAATCTTTAGAGATGCTATTTCTGTTATCAGGAGGAGGACTAGGAAGAGAGAAAATACAAAGAGCTCACCATAATGCAAACCAGCAGATCGATAATCTGTTACTCAACCTTGGCCTCTTGAAGATGGGTGGACTTCAAAGCTGGCTGAGGAATTCTGGGAATTGAAATCCACCCATCTTCAAGAGGTCAAGGTTGAGAGACATGGGTGTAATAAATATCATTAAAGGACTAGAGGAGGACATCTGGGTCATCTCCAGGTGGGTTGGGCCACAGGTTTTCCAGCCAGTGTTGGAGAAGACTATTGAATCATATGATGATCCGTTTAGCTGTTCCAATTCTTCTGTGGGAATTAATTTTTTACTTTCTGTAATCTGACATGAACATTGGAGATTTTGTTTTTGGGAGGGTTTTTTTTAGCCATTTGAAATCTTGAAATTCAGCTATTCTGTTCGCCCCATTGAGCTTTTGTGGCTTGGATTACAACAAAGTCCACGCATTGTTTTCCTAAATAATAAACTCATGGAGGGATTTGACATGCAATATGTTGATTATGTGCATGCTGACTTTTTGTTCCCCCCCCCCCCCACCTACATGCATTTACCACATAAATAGGTGAGAAAATCTGAGGTAGTCTTGAGGTCTCTGAAGATTCTCAGTCATCCACATCATAGTTGTCTCAAAGGTGCTTCTTTCTTCAAAAGGCACCTGAAGCTATCCTCCCATCCCCCACCATCCAGTCTCAACTGTCAATATCTACCTATCGTTCCATTTCCACTCCCCCATCAGAACTGATGAAGCTTCTTGAATGAGAAGCGAAACGTTTTCTTCTTCCTCAAAGAAAAAACAGTTGCCTTTTACAGAAAAAAGCACCTTTTAGACTGAGATAGTCTTGTGAATCTGCACTGAGCATTCCCCTTTGTAGCTCTCCCCATTCTTAAATTAATCAAGGTAAGCTTTCCATTGATCTCTATTCAAAGAGTTCTATTATTAGAAGTGGTTACTTCAAAATGGCTACAAGATGTTAATGGAAAAACCCGTGATCCACACTGCCGGAGAGAGTAAAGGCTCTTGTCACCTTGCTGGGGCAAAAACAATCAATTTTCACTTAAATTGTTTAGTTAAATATGACATGGGAGAGGTTTTGTTTTCTTCTTTGCCCCAGGCAGAAAGTTGTCATGGGTGGATCTTGCCCGGGCAAGAATCTTGCCACATCTTGTGGCAAACTATTTTCTAAAGAGCCCTCTTAGGCCTGGCACTAGGGCTATGATAATTTGTAGTGAGTTTTATTTCATCATAAACACACAGAAAGTTTTGCTGCAGGCTCAGAAGCCTTGCATTTAAAGCAATAGAAAGAGGACTGGCACCTTGCTTTCTGTCTTGTACACACCTTGGTTTTGATCCACCGGGGGACCTGTTGTCAAACAGGGAGTTCAGGTTTGAATCATGATAATAAAAACACCTCTTTGCTAAAAATAACCATTAGATAAGAATGTGTATACATGCATAGACTTCATGGAGGAAATGACTGTTGGCAGCTGCTACTAATGCTGATGGTATATTATCTTCAATTCAGAGACTCTGTACCTCTGTATGCTAATTATGAGGGATCATCAACCAAAGAACAGTTGTTTCCCCGATCTGTTTAGTGACTTTCCAGAGAAAACTACTTGGCAATGATGGAAGCAGATTCCTGGATTAAGGGCATTATCAGAGACGGCATCCAATCTCTCCTCCTTTCCCCTGGTGTTTCTGGGCATTTTAGATAACATAAGAGCTTGGCTCCTTCTACAGTTTATTTTGCATTACATTTATATCCCATCTTTCTTTTGCACAACTCAAGGCAATGTACAAAATACTCCCTCTGCCTATTTTCTCTACAAGAACATCCCTGTGAGGAAGCTGGGCTGAGTGATAATGACTGGCCCAGAGTTACCCAGCCAGGTTTTTGTGCCTAAGAGAGGCCTAGAATCCATAGTCACCTGTTTGTTAGCCCATCACCTGAATCACCACACACCAGACTGAAACTCTTAACTGTTATGAAACTTAAAGAGAATGATTTATCTTCTCTGATGGTGCAAAAGGATACCCAGCAACATTCTAGACTGGGGTGGGCAATTAATTTTCCCAGTGAGCCACATGAGAAGCTGGGACTGTTGTGGAGGACTGAACCAATAGGGTTGTGAAGATGTGTAGGCATGCATGGACAACCCAAAGGGCCAGATCTGTTCTAGGCTAATGGGTAGGCATGATGTTAGGACTCTGCCTGAATAACAGAGCTGGAAGGGACCTTGGAGGTCTTTTAGTCCAACCCCCTGCTCAAGCAGAAGACCCTGTTCCATTCCAATCTCTTCTTGAAAACCTCCAGTGATGGAGCACCCAATACTTCTGGGTTGAGTGAGTTTTGCTTGCAGCTGAAGATCCACTTGAGAATGCCCTCAGCACAGTAATGCATCTTCCAAATATTTTCACTCTTCTAAATAATATGCAGAAGGAAAAATAATTCTGTTTTAAATTGTAAATATGTCATTGGTGACAGCTTTATAAGCATGAATTCTTTGCATTTCAGTCAGGACCAAGTATCTGTTGTCTTTTGAAAATAACAATAATTTATTAAACTTATATCTCGCCTGACTCTCTCTGTTGCAGAGGCATTGAAGACTGAGCAAGCAAATTCCATTTTATCTATTTATATTTATTTATTTATTTGTATGCCACATTTATTATTTTTATAAATAACTCAAGGCGGTGAATACACACTTCCTCCTCCTATTTTCCCCACAACAATGACCCTGTGAGGTGGGTTGGGCTGAGAGAAAGTGACTGGCCCAAAGACATCCAGCTGGTTTCATACCTAAGGCATTTTGTTGTTGTTATGTGCATGTAGGTGGGCATAATGTAATAAGTCAAAAGCAGTAGGCCACTGATCAGAACAGGGATGTCCAACTTTGGCAACTTTTAAGATTTGTGGATTTCAATTCCCAGAATTCCCATGCTGGTTGGGGTATTCTGGGAATTGAAGTCCACAAGTCTTAAAGTTGCCAAGGTTGGACACCCCTGAATCGGACTCCTACAAAAAATGAATCTAATGATATGCTAGAAAAAGTTATGAATGCTGTCCTCCATAAAATGTCCTTTTGTTTCTGTTTTATAGTGGAGAATTTTCAGAAGTTGCAACATGCAAAAGAGATTCTTTCTAATGAAGACAGCCGAGCCCGTTATGACTACTGGCGAAGGAGCAAAATTGCTATCCCATTCCAGCAGTGGGAAGCCCTGAGCAACTCAATGAAAACAGTTAGTTTTTCCTTGTGCAGCCACATATCTCGGAGAAATGAACCGTTATACCCATTTGTGGGTGGGGAAAGCTAGGTGGCAGAGTTATGGGTATTTTTTGTTCTCCACTACTCTGCGAACTACACTCGATCCCCTTAGTCTTCCTGGTACAACTCAAGAGGCTGATTATCACTTCTAATACCTTACCTGGCATAGGATCAGGTTATTTGTGGAACCACTTGCTTCCAAGGCTATCTGCCTGTCCCATATGCCCCAACAAGGAGAGCATGCTCTGTGTCCCCTCCTCAAAATAATGTCCTGCCTTCTCGGTGGTGGCCCCTGCCTTTTGGAATTTCTCTCTGACATACAGTTGGCCCTGATCCTGCAGATGTTTAGAAAAGTGGTCTAGACTTGTCTTTTTCTAGAGGCCTTTGGGTCAGGATGAATTCCCAATATGAGGAGTTATAGTTTATCCCATTCTAGTCACCATTTTATTTTATTTTTTAAAGAAGGCTTAAATGATGTGTGTTTTTTTTCTGTATTGGTTGGTTTGATTTTTTCTTTCTTTCTTTTTT
>JANHJO010004074.1:31336-44203 GCA_032468235.1 Pseudoxyrhopus heterurus | reverse complement strand
TTCTTGTTCATGTTCTATGTTTTTTCCACTTTTATATAACTATATATGTTTTTGACAAAATAAATAAATAAAATAAAAATATACCATTGTGGACAAATGGCTGTCGAACCCTTTCTTAAAAACCTCCAGTGACATAGCACCCACAGCTTCAGGAGGCAAGCCATTCCACTGATTGATTCAGAGGCGTAATAAGATAGATTTAATGCACATGTGGGAAGAATTCTAGGGGCTGGAGGTCAACCCCCCCCCCCCCAAAACCCCCTTTCCTCTGTCTATGGCTTCAGCCTATTCCAGTGACAGTGACTATATTTCTCCAGGCCTTCCACCAACAAGGGGGTGGAAATGTTCTAGGCATCTCACAGAGTGGGGTAATGAAAAACGTCTTCAATAACACACACACACACACACACACACTTGCAATTGGATATTGTTTGATACATTCATGCTTCTGTTTATAATTGGGGGAACAACAAAATATCCCTTATGAGCCTGCAGTGGGATGGGTGAACATTTTATTCCCAAGGCAGTGGGCGGAAACTCCATGAGTCTGTGCACTGTCCTTCTGAGACTGGCACAGTGCCACACTGTAGGAGGGACGAAAGCAGAAAACAAAGATCTTTTTTCTGGCCTGGCAAAGCCTCTTTCATCTTCATAGGTTTCCTCTATTTCATGTAAACAAGAAGGAAGTTTTGCATTATTACTGCAGAGTTATTCCTGCCTAAGTTGATATTAGCTTGTGTAACTTTAAGGATTGCCCATCCTCCCCCGCAACCCCCCCTCCCTAACAGCCACTATGTCCTGAAATACTCTAGAGTCTCCGCTACCGCTTTCTGTCTGCAGATATATGATAAGCCAAGAAGGGAGCTATAATAAGTTTGCACAACTCCCAAACTGTAGAAGAACTATCTTGGCATTGGCTGGGTATTTGAATATTGAACAGGCTTGCGTCCTGAGACAGGTGAGTGATCGGCTATTAGCATCTCTGAGCAAAATGAATGAATAAACAAAAAACTAAGCAGCCCAAATTACAATGTATTGAATTTTGTGACTGAAACAAGCTACTTTTTGTTGTTTTAATTGGTATTTAGGCAACGGGCATTGTAATAGCTTTGTGAAAGATACACCTGTTTAAGTATTTTTTAAAGCTTTAACAACTGAAAACCTCTTTTTTATTGGCTTATTCATTATTCAGAGTGGAAAACAAAGTAGTTTTGCACATTGTTTTGCATTAAACTAGGTGAAAAATAGTTCTGATTCTGTCGAGAAACTTATTAGCAATGAACACAAATAATAATTGTCTTTTTAAAAAACTGAGTACAACAACGCGTTCTTAGATTCATGTATATTTGTATTTCTGTGCTAGGAGAATTTTCTGTAATCAAAAGAAATAAAGAACTAAATAGGGCACTTGCAAATGTCTTTGTTTTGTGCCACTTGTGTTGCTTCTGAGACCTTTCTAAAATAATTTGCTTGTAAGAAGCAGGGGATAATGCTGGCAATAATGTGAAATTGCTGGCCAAAAGTTGCAATTCTGTGTGTAATATTGTAATTGCTTGTAAATATATAGAACTGAACTATGTTCATGCTGACAAATCATACCCAGATCTGTAGTTATAACTTGTAAAACATGGAAAGGTGTGAAATGAGAGCCACCATCTCTGACTCCACGGGTAGCCTGATAGATCCATCTTCTTGGACCTGATATAAAGTTGATTAACGTTGATCTTTTTATTGAGGTGTTAGGATTTTATCAGCCTGTATTAAAACTGATTCAAAGTCATAATGAAAACTTCACTTCTTTATTCAATATAAAAAGATGCATCAATCATTTTAAGGCATTAGATGGGACTCCAATGATCAGTGGTGCCCATTAGATAAGGTCAAAAAGTCAAGATGGTGGATCTTAGAGTATTACTGGTGGAAAACCAAAAGTGAAGATGGTTGGACATAAGTGAGAGCCACTATTGGGGTCTACCTTGTAGTGGTAAAGGTGGCGAAATGTACTTATGGTGTCCACCGATAGTCACCCAGTGACCTTATTTTGAGTGACTCAGTTCCTCCTTGGAGGGCATAATACTGAAGTTCACCTGCAGGGTCGCTGTGAAGAACATGCTGTGCATCTGGCAAAGTCGTACGTATTTGCTCTATGGTGGACTCCAGCTTTAAAGCAGAATTGATAGAGGTGGTGGGGGCTACATCTTGCAAAGTGATGTGGGAAGACTTTCAGCCCATGGAACCTGAGGAAGAGGACAGGATCTTCTCAACTGCTAGTTTGGCCACCTGTGTGTTAGGTGCCCTTCCTGGCTTATTAAGGCTGCGTAGGATTGGGACTCTGGTTAGTAATGAATTCCTCATGGGTTCCGCCGGTTTTTAAAGAGGCAGTGATTTTCCCCCTTCTCAAAAGACCCCAATCCAATTGAGCTGGACAGCTTTCATCCAGTTTCCAATCTTCCCTTTATAGGGAAGTTTGTGCAGATAGTAGTTGCATGATAACTTCAGAGGACCCTGGATGAGGTGGATTATCGTTCGGTCAGGATTCAGGCCAGGGTTTGGGACTGAGATGGCATTGATTGCATTCATAGATGACCTCTAGTGGAATGGGATGGAGGTAGAGCATTCATCCTGGCTCTTCTTAACCTTTCAACAGTGTTCAATACCATTGATCATGGTGTCCTTCTGGCTGGCTTTGGGAGCTGGGAGTGAATGGTACTTTATTATGCTAGTTTTCCTTCTTTCTCCAGGGTCAATTCCATCAATGTTAAGGGGAAAGGTCCATCCTCGGGCTTCTACTTTGTAGGGTCCATCATGCTCAGTCCTTATTTCTCTCCTATTTAACATTTACATAAGGCCACTGGATGAGGTGATCTGTTGATTTGGGGTGAGATGTCAATGTGGATTTATAGATGGCTGTTACGTATAAGCTGAGTTGACAAAATCAGAAATGAGGAGGGGATAAGCCGCCTGGGAAAGCCAAGGGAAATAATAAAAACCATTAAAAAGTGAAAGAATATTTTGACATGTAATGCGACACCCAGAAAAATAGGCGTACTTCACTCCAGGGAAAGATTGAAGGCAAACAAGGTCCAGGCAGAAGAAAAACGTTGTTCCATCTCTTGTTCTGGATGGGATGGCACTGCCTGAGCCAGATCCGGTGCAAAATCTGGGGTCCCTCTTGGGCTCATGGCTCCAACTCAAAGAGCAGGTGGCAGCCATGGTTAGGAAAGCCTTTGCATATCTTTGGGTGGTGTGCCAGTTGTTTCCATACTTGGACCAGGAGGTTCTGATCATTGTCAACTGGGACTTTGTATCCTCATGTCTGGATTACTGCAATGTGCTCTACGTGGGGTTGCTCTTGAAGAACATCTGGAAGAATCAACTACTGCAGAATGCGGCTGCACAAGTAATAAATGGTGTTAAATATATGCACATGCAACACTGCTACTACATGAGTTGCATTGGTTAAGTGTTTCTGAGTGCAGTTCAGGTGCTGGTTGTTCCTTTAAAACCCTACATGACTGGGAACATGTTACCTGAGGGATTCTTCTTTTTCCAACAGTCTCTACCCATCCAATTTGATCCAACAGATTGGACAAACTGTAGATCCGTCAGCCAAAGAGTGTTGAATGGTGGGAACTAGAAGATGGGCCTTTTCTGCAGTAGCCCCTGCTCTGTGGGAAATCTTCCCCTTGGAGATTAGAATGACCCCAGCCCTGTTGGCCTTTAAGGTTTTAAAAACTTGACTGTGTACCTGGACATTGGGCTCAGAATGTGTTAAGGGTCCTGTGTTTTTTTTTTTTACTTTGCTGTTAGTTGCTTAACTATCTCGGCTGCTGTATGTATTTATTTTTTGGATGATGTTATTATTTTAAATTGTTTAAACTATTTTATAATTTTAGAATTGTAACCTGCCCAGAGTCACTTGGCTGAAATGGACAGCTATAGAAATTGAATAAATAAATAAATTAAAAAATAATATTAAGGAGGGTTATCTTTAAGTTTATGATGGGCAATCCTTCAGATCAGAAGCTGAAAAGGGCATGGGAGCACATATTATACCTGTCAATGGCTCTATACAGAAACTGTGTCTTTCTCTGGGACTGTAGCTAGGCAGTCTGAAGGAAGTATTTAGTAAATAGTGCTGCAGGGTGTGAGAATGTGCTTTGGAAGGAGCGTGGGTACACTGCTGGTGCCACCATAGCTCCAAGGCGTCCTTTCCTCAGATCATGTGGCTTTTGTGATATCCCAAGAAGAGACAAAGCTTCTTTTAGGAGATCACAATAGATATGACATAGGTACTGGCATATCCCTGCTTCAAAGCACATTTCCAGCTTCAGATCTGAAGAGCTACAATCCCATAATACTCAGATATAGCCTGATAAATGACAAAATAAGATATATTTGTGCACTCCAACTAATACAGTAGCATCAGTGTTATACGAGTACTGTATATGCATTCATTACAAATGCAATGGTGAAAGACATGAGAATTCTATGGAAATTGCAAAAGCTGCTAAAGGCAACTTACAAGTCATTAGTAATGAATTATTAAAATACAAAAGTTGTAGAAATGTTGGAATCCAGAATTACAAGATATAGATTTAGTAAATGCAGTAATGTAGGAGATTGGTTAAAATAATTTTATGGAGAGACCTGCCTGAAGCAACACAAACACAGTGCTTATCTGAATAGCATCAGATGGAAAATATTGGGATCAACTTAACAGGAAGCAGAGGATGAAGAAATGTAATCAACTTGGCCAGCTAGGACACTTCAAGATGCAAAGTGTGGAACAGACCATAAATTATTGGACTCCAATGTATTGATTAAACTTAGGAAAGTAAAGAGTAGGCGTGTTAATAAGTCTCTACCATAGGATAATATATGATCAAGGAAAAGAATAGATTAAGTATAGTTATGCAAGGGAGAATCTGAGGAAGAGCTAAGAGACACTGTGTAAGCTAACCTGGAAAAAAATGTGTTTTCAAAATTTAACAGGCAAAATGCTCCAAATGGCTTTCAGAACAAGTCTTTATAAAAAGTGGTTATACACTTCAAAGCCAATCCAGTCCTTCCCATAATGGTAAATAAATGATACTTAAATTGAGCAGGTTAAGAATTTGATTTCTTCTGTCTCTTGGAAAGCTGGCAACTCAGTTGGGTTTCCATAAAGGCTGCATGAGTTTCTGGTAATTTAAATAAGAGCCAAAACTAACTACTAGGAGGCCAGTCTCTTACCCAGCTCATCGTCAAATAGATATTTACCCTTTTGGAAGAAGCAAATAGATTCTGATTTGGCTTTTTGTGCACTTTTGCCTCATACTTACGTTGACCATTTGAAAAAAAAAACGTATTTGAAGTCTTGCAGAGTATTTTTGATTTTGATGTCCAAAACTAACACTGCACATCATTGCTAGAGAAGCTTTGCTGATATTCTTTACACCAGTGTTTTTAAACATAGCAATTTTAAGATGTATAGGGTTCAACTCCAAGAATTCCCCAGTCAGCCTGCTATCTGGAAAATTCTGGGAATTGAAATCCACACATTTTAAAATTGCTAAGTTTGAAAAATGCTGCCTTACATCTTCCCTCCACATTTTTATAATATTCTTTCTGCCCCATTGAAAGGTACAGAATGTGTGGCAAAAGATTGAACAAGATCAATGGGTATGTATGCCAGAAAAGAGAACTGCAAAAGAATGTGAGAATTACTGAATCACTGTGCTTTTTCTTTGTGCAGACAAGAGTTGTTTAAGATCAAAGAATAGAGCCATAAAAGGAAAGAAAAGTATCAAATGAACATGTAGATTTCACAAATGGAAGAAGGATGTGAGATTTGATAGCTAATCAATTTTTTAATGAGAAGCAATATAAGAAGATAAAGATGGCTAATGGAAAGAACTAGATAATACAAGACTGTTTAGCATTGCTTTATTATTACAGCAGGATCTTTGACTACATGGATCATGCTAGGATGTGGAATATATCAAGGATAATGGGAGGGGCAGAACACTTTTGTCTGAGGATCTTTTCAACAAGGAAGAAACTAAATACAACTGTGCTTGGAGAAACAAAGCAATTAAGAACTGAGAATAGAGTCAAATGCTGTACCTGCTTTACTACAAATATAAGAATGGACTGGAATTGATGACAGCTGGACTGAAACTGAGGTCAAAACAATTTGGCTAATGGATTACACCGCTTTGTCAGTTTTTCTAAGTCTTCATTGTTTTCATCAAAGTGCAGAAATGTGGAAACAAATTGGACTGCACTAACATATAGGAGAAAGCAATAGCAATAGCACTTAGACTTATATACCGCTTTATAGTGCTTTACAGCCTTCTCTAAGCAGTTTGCAGAGTCAGCATATTGCCCCCAACAATCTGGGTCCTCATTTTACTGACCTCGGAAGGATGGAAGGCTGAGCCAACCTTGAGCCAGTCAGGATTAAACTCCTGGCAGTCAGCAGAATTAACCAGCAATACTACATTCTAACCACTGTGCCACCACGACTCATACAGAAAGATGCTGTATAAGGTCTGAAAACCTTTTTCTAAATCATTTTCAAAGTATGCACAGCTCTACAAGAAAATAGAAAAAAGGAAGGCATAGATATGAAGTAGACTTTGAAGAAGGATAGGAAGAGCATTGACACTTTTGAAACTTAGTGTTGGACAAGACTCCTGAGAATACCATAGCCTGTCAAGAAAACAAACCAATGGATTATCAAATTATTCAATCCAGATTTCTCTACAAATGATCAGGCTTAAATTATCCTAATTATCCTATTTGCAAAGATCCAGCTCTCTAGAAAGGCTTTAATGCTGGAAAGGTAGAAAGAAAGAGAAAAAAATAATCAGCAGTAAGTTGGATGAACTCAGTTATAGTGGTGATAAGACCTGAAGGATCAGGGTAGGGATAGATTGCTATGGAGAAAACTGATGTGGCTACCAGAAGTAAAAAAAGACTTGATGGCACATAATCAATCAATGGATGTGGGGAGAAACAGGATCCATGAGATCACTCAAAAGTCCCTGCAAAAGTTACAAATAATCAAGATAGCAAGCATTTTTTCATATGGTTGATCTTCACTTGGAGATATTACCTGAAGAATATATTACATAAGTTTCTGAGTGGATAGTATAAAATAATACCATATATTCTACAAACCTGCTGAAGTTGCCTGCCTCTTTTGGATAGGAGTTCTTAGTCAAATTCTAAGAATTTGAATATTTATTCCACAGTTCAGGTTTTAGGTCTTATGACATTTGTTTATGACAGCCATTATTCTAACAATCTCAAAACAGCTGAAAGGTGAGCTTTTCTGCAGGACATTTGAATGTTGAAGCCAGGTATTGTTTGGAGAGACTGAAATATTGTTTTTTTTTAAAAACATTGTGGGGCTTTTTTTGTGAGCTACCAAAATTTTATTTATGAATGTGATGGGTTATAAATTAGATAAGTAAATGGATAAAATGTTACAATTTGGTATATGTGCAATATTATTGCATTGTTTGAAAAATCAAGATATGATACGATAAGTGTGAATTTATCATTCACATTAATTGTGAATCCTCTTGCTGCTTAGTCTATGTAAGCTCTCTCCAATCTGGTGCCTTCCAGTCCTGATGACTTACAAGCCCTTGAATTTCCAGTCACTAGGAATTGTTGGAGCTCTATTCTAACGAACTGTCTGTGGTTTCGTTCTCTTTTCAATAAATTTTGGTTACTTTTGTTCTTCACAGTCACTGACTTCAACCATGCTGATACATTAACTAAACCATGCTTAACCATGAAAAGTGGGGAGGGGGAGACCTGGATTGCTGTATAAAATAATTTGAATTTGCTCCAACAATGTAATAAAGAGAAGGCACTTCATCCAAGGGAACTTCTGCAAACCAAAGACTGTAATTGAAATGAACTTTGATCTGAGTAGGCAGAGTGGGTAAATATGAGTAGTGGAAATGCTATCTTATGTGTTATTGCAGATTTTAAAAACTGCACTGAAGAAATCAGACATGATATAGCCCCAGTTTTGATTCTACTTTTTTGCACGAATGTTATATTTTGACAGCTATTTAAGAAAAAAAAAAGCCTGGGAACAATCTTAGAACAAATATTGATCTATATTCTGGGGAATGCTGGCAGGGGAATTTTGGGAGCTGAAGTCCACATCTCTTAAAGTTACCAAGCTTGAAAAACACACATTTATATAGAGTGCCTTCAAATTTATTATTTTGTATTGTTTGAGTTAATACAGCAGTCCTAAAATAGATTATTTTTTGAAGTTCTCATCTGAATGGGGATGGAATTGGTCTTTTATCTTCCTGTGCAGAAGCATATGCATTGATGCCCCACAAACATCAGTGGTGGTTAATTTTTTATGGTTATTGCCTTTTTCAAATTTCAGAGGATGCTAATAAATTTGGCAATATGAAAAAATGGCACCTAGCCCCCTAAAATTATCATAAAGCATTTTCTGACCTAATACAAAATGCCATAAAGGAAATCCTGTGGTCAACTGCTGATGCTTGACTGTGCTATACAATTCAAGGCAGATACGTCTCTGAATACTCCCTGAAATTTGAAGAATTTTTTCAGTGAAGTTCATTAGAAGCTTTTTGTTGAAAACTTTGAGGAATCTGGTAAGGAAATATGTCTGAAACAATGAGTTGTCTAGCACTACTATAAAATAAACTATCTTTAGCTTACAGGTAAAATGGCAGCAGCAGATCACATGAAAATTAAAATCGATCCTCAGAATCTACAGATTCAGACACATACCGTGGAGAAGTTGCTGGAACCCCTCATAATTCAGGTAGACCACCTCAAGAGGAAAGTGGGTTGTGGGATGAGAAATGAAACATGAAACACTTTTCATTGTGCGGTTCATGTGGTATCTGGCACAATTTAGAAAACATACACAGAATTTTGGTTAAAGGAATCTTTAGGCATGTACCTGTTCCCATTGATGATATGTGAACTCATGCTTGACAATAATATTAGTCAGTTTATTATAGTTTTAGACTGGTACAAGCAATGTGTCCAGGAGTGCTCTGTGAATACTTATAAATCTATCTTAAGAGACAGTAAAACAAAAACAAAATTAAACTACATCTATAAAGCAACCTGACTAGAATCCGTGAGTAAAGTCCAAAAAGAGCAATCTATGTTTTCTGGGATTTGAAGTCCATACTTCTCAAAGTTTCTGAGATTGAGAAACACTGGTCTAAAAGGGCATCTAAAACTATATGAAATGTGATAATGACAATAATATGAAACTAATTTAACCATCATTTACAAACTACAATGGGTCACATGCAAAGTTACTGAATTTGAGCTTCTTTGATCTGACGTTTCAACTATTAGACCATGGTTGGCTGGAGAATTCTGGGAGTTGAAGTCCATATATTTTAAAGTTGCTAAGGTTGGGAAACACTGCATTAGATGGATGTAAAAAAATCGAGAGGCTTCAATACACATATGTGACCCTTTTGACCTGATCCCTGCCGATGGTAGACAGGCTTTTCTCTATGTTTGGAATTCACAATGCTTCCCTGGACATTATATTAATAAATGACTAGTTTTCATTTTATGGCCTAAGCAAGGACTGGAAGAATAATTTTGATTTGCTGTTCAGAGATTGCTCCAAAATCAGTTAAGTTATATCAGTTAACCAGTTAAACTCAGGAGTCCCCAAACACTTTGCTCACCAACTCCTTTATGAAGCTTCAGATTATTCATCAATCCCCCAAATTTATTGTAATGATGTTCGTCCATTGTGTTCGAAGAGAACCTTGACATCTAACGGGTTGTGGGATGTCCATAGTGTGTCCGCAGCTGGCTGGTAAGGCCTATATGGGCATGGAATGTTCTGCCACTATAATAAATTTGGGGTGTAAATTTATTATACAAAAAGAAATACTACTTTAACTAATAGTAGTATGAACAACAACAACAATGACAACAATAGCTGGTCACTTCCACCTTTGGGGTTGATATCACTTTGGAGTACTCGGCTATGAACAGTGCTTGATCTATAAAAAAAAAATCCTATGTTGTGTTATTTCTATTAAAATTACTTCCCACAACAATATGAATAGTTATGAATAATTTCACGTTGCACTAAAATTTATAAGATTTACCCTGGATAGTTACTTTTATTGTGTTTAAAACCTTCTATCTTCCATCCATATTGCCAAGGACTAGGCTTCTTTCTTCTTTAGATAAGGCCATTTTAAAAGTCATTACTGTATGTCTGCAGAAGTAGACCACCTGACCCACTACAAAAACTGCTGTTTTAATCTGTTTGCCAGCAACTTCCCAATATAGAGCATTCAGCATTCCTTTCCCATAGGATAATTTTTAAAATATAGTTTAATCCTTGCAGGAACTGCTGTGTTTACTATGCCTCTGCCTGTTATAAATGCATTTCTTTCCAAAGCATTTCAATCTTCTTATACAGTCCTCAGTGTACACTTAAAGGCTTGATTTATTTTCAACCTCCATTTTTTTTTATTCTGACGTGCTGATGAATTAGAAAACTAGTTTGCATGGATGTTTTTCCTCTGACATATTTTAATTATATAATTTCACACGTTCCAAGTGAAAAGGTGAATCCTAACTTGTAACAGTGCAATGATAAATTACATGTTGAAGTTTGATAACTACAGCCCCATAATTTTAAACAGCAATTACATCATTGAAACAAAGCAGCAGAGTTTTAAAAAAGTGAGACATAATGAGGGTTATGGAGAAAAATGTCCATAACTCCCTGTTCTGTATTTCAGGACAGTTGTGAATTTGCTATTTTATTAAAATACTATTTCACTTCTCTCCAACAGTTCTCACACCTCCGATATTAAAAATGTAGTTTCATTAAAAGAGACTCTTAAAATGAAAAACCATATTTCCCTTTAACTTAGCATAGCAGAGGAAAAGATTTTAATAATCAGTGGATAACTTTAAAGTTGTCTTGGGAATCAAAATTAAACTTTAAATAGATCTTGTTGCTCACAGATGCCACCACCTCTTGCATCATTAATTCAGTGGAGTCATTTATGGCCAATTCTCTCTTCCTGTACCCTGGCTGCATTCACACATCACACAAAGCTATAAAGTGGCTCCTTGGTATTTGGCTGGCCTGTTTGGAGTTTTGAAACCATGGTTTGAGACAGTGCTTCCCCACACTGTGTAAATTACCCCAAATTTTGTAAAAGTATTTTTTTGGTGGTGGTGGTGGGTAATCACAAGTACCCTTTACCCAATTATAACAGGGACATTTAAATTGACTTGAAGTGTTCTACTGCATTGGATAAAAAGGACTTTCTGATAAGTAATTTGAGGCAAAGGATGTAAAATGTTTGGGAAACCCTGGTTTAAGACTTAGAATTCCATGTGGATCAATGTCTTCATAAATGATTTAGATGAGAGAATAGAGGAGGATTTCATCAAATTTGCAGATGACACTAAACTGGCAGGAATAGCCAACATTCCAGAAGGTAGGCTCAAGATCCAGATGAATCTTGACAGACTTGAACACTGGGCCCTATCTAACAAAATGAAATTCAGTGTAGAGAAAAATAAGATTTTACACTTAGGAAAGAAAAATCAAATGTACAAGCACAGATTAGGTGAAACCTGGCTCAATATCAGTAACTGTGAGATGGACAATAAAATATGAGCCAGCAGTGTGTGGCAGAGTCAAAAAAGCCAACAGATTCCTAGGTTACATTAACAGTGGGATAGAATCAAGATCATGTGAAGTATTAGTATCACTTTATAAAGCACTTTATAAAACAATAGATGGAAACTAATCAAGGAGAGAAGCAACCTAGAATTGAGGAGCAATTTCCTAACAGTGAGGACAATTAACCAATGGAACAGCTTGCCTTCAGACATTGTGGGCACTCCATCACTGGAGGTTTTAAAGAAGAGACTGGACAGTCACTTGTCTGAAATGGTATAGAATCTCTTGCTTGAGAAGGGGCTGGACTAGAAGACCTCCAAGGTCCCTTCCAGCTCTATTCCTATTCAAAACCTTGGTAAGACCATACTTAGAATACTGCATCCAATTTTGATCACCATATTATAAAAAAGATACAGAGACTCTGGAAAGAGTGCATGGAGAGCAATAGAGATGATGAAGGGACTAGACTAAAACGTATGAAGCATATGTCTAGTCTAGTGAAAAGAAGGATTAGAGGTGACATGATAGCAGTGTTCCACTATTTGAGGGGCTGCCACAAAGAAGAGGGGGCCAACCTATTTTCCAAAGCAACAGAAAGCTGGACAAGAAACAATGAGTGGAAACTAATAAAGGAGAGAAGCAACTTAGAACTAAGGAGAAACTTGCTAACAGTGGGAACAACTAACCACTGGAACGGTTTGCCTTCAGAAGTTGTGGGTGCTCCAACACTGAAGATTTTTAAGAAGAGACTGGACAGCCACTTGTCTGGAATGGAATAAGGTCTCTTGCTTGAGCAAGGGGTTGGACAAGAAGATCTCCAAGGTCCCTTCTAACTCTGTTATTATTCTGTTAACATTTTTTTTGAAATCTCCAGGAACATGGTTAAGCAAAGCATGGCTTAGCACAAGATACGTTGATTTCTAAAATAACCCCCTCTTCATTCTATGTGGATATGTCGCTATTATATGCTCACATCACATGCCATGGTCCTTAAGTTGGAGCTTACTCACTGCTGATATCTCGGCGGCTCTTTATTTGATGCAAACCCAGAGCCAGGGGTGGGCTGCTGGGGGTTCGCAGGGGTTTGGGAGATCCTCTTGCTAAAAGTCTGCCCAGTTTGGAGAACCCCCAAATCCCACTCCTGGATAGCAATAGCAATAGCACTGTATTTATATACCGCC
>JANHJO010004072.1:21285-32120 GCA_032468235.1 Pseudoxyrhopus heterurus | reverse complement strand
GAGTTTCCACGCGGCCCGTTTTGGATCCCAGGTAAGTGCGTGGAGGCTTGGGGAGGGTGAAAAATGGGCCTCCCGGAAGTTCCGGAAGTCCAGAAATGGGCCCGGAGGGCCTCCAGTCTTCTGGAGGGCCTCCGAAGCCCAGGGGAGGCCGTTTTCATCCTCCCAGAGGCTCCAGGAAAGCCTCCGGAGCCCGGAGAGGGTGAAAATGCCCCCCCCCACCATGGTTCAGGAGCCCGACTAGGTCACGCCCACCCAGCAACCAGGCAGAGAAGCCCTTTGCAGCTCACCCCTGATTACATTCATATAAAATAGAATATTATTTGTGTGTTGCACAAGTGAAGAAGAAATGCTGGGAGAATAGAGGATTTCCTAATGCATGTTATTTGCAAATACCTATAAATATGTTTCAAAAAATTTGCTTAAAGCAGAGATGGGAAGGTTGCTTCATACTTTCTTCTCTGTTCCATATTGCCACTTTTCAATTATTTTCATAGAACACAAAAGACAGCCAGATTGATTTACATGCATTTAATGGTTAATTAGTGACTAATTGAAAGTTTTTACTAGTATCTAACAACATTCTGCTGAGCAGGATACCTTATGTTATCAAATACAAAAGGGCTGATTTATGGTCTAGCCTAAACAGCTTTATGGATTCTAGGAAAATCTGCTTCTCTCACTGTTGATAAATTTTGAAACCCATCTACATCTGTTCACTAAGACTCTAATGTTAAATATTACAATAGTTAATGTATGTTTCCTATTTCAGACTTGCGATCCATTCTGTGGTAATTCTACCACTAATATACTTAATCATAGTGCGGAAAAATCCATACCAGTTTGCCATAGGTATGGCTCAAGCACTATTGACCGCACTCATGATTTCTTCCAGGTAAGGATAACAAAAAATTTTCCCTATGCTTACATTTAGCTCTTGGATAATATAAACGAATTTACACATGAATTTATTTTAGACATTCATTTGATATTAATTTAGACTTTATCACATACATACTGTATCTCATATTGATGTTAGTTCTGTCTTGATCTGACTGTGAAATTAATAAATGTGCACGTTGGCTTCTTACTGACCTATTTCTTCTTAATGTCTTTATTTCCCCCCCCCCTTGATTTGTGGGATCTAGTTCAGCCACCTTACCCGTAACTTTTCGCTGTGCAGAAGAAAAAAATCAGGTTGACAAGAGAATTACTCGATTTGTTTTACCAGTTGGAGCAACAATCAACATGGATGGAACCGCACTGTATGAAGCAGTGGCTGCTGTTTTTATTGCACAGCTTAATGACTTAGAGCTAGACATTGGCCAAATAGTGACCATTAGGTAAGGGTTATGCTGTATCACATATTTTACTTATTTTTTTTCATAGTAACCATTATCTTTTTTTGCATCTATAATATTTAGAATCAGAGAATCTTAATGTTGCAAGAGACCTTGAAGGTCATCTAGCCTCCTGAGATGAATCTCCTGTAAAATTAGGCTTTTCTGCAATACACTCTCAGAAGACCAAGACCTCTGGTCACAGTTAAATTGTGGCATGGATTATATTTCAACACTTAACAGTAAAACTCAATTTTGTGCCCTGTGGCTTTTCTTAGCACTCAAACCCATTAGCTGTTGTTGTTGTTAGTTGCGAAGTCGTGTCCAACCCATCGCGACCCCATGGACAACGTTCCTCCAGGCCTTCCTGTCCTCTACCATCCCCCAGAGTCCACTTAAGCTCACACCGACTGCTTCAGTGACTCCATCCAGCCACCTCATTCTCTGTCGTCCCGTTCTTCTTCTGCCCTCAATCACTCCCAGCATTAGGCTCTTCTCCAATGAGTCCTTCCTTCTCATGAGGTGAATACATTAGCTGTATTCATTACTAAGTTGCTAAATTCAGAGTGTCAATGAATTTATTTATTTATTAGTTGTATTTGTATGCCGCCCAACTCCCAAGGGACTCTGTATTTATCTGTATTACTGAACTAAAATCATTATATTTGGACACCATATTGCTTTTTATAACTAATGTCAAATATCCTATGCTACAAATTGCTTGACTTGATAGACAACAAAAATAGAGGGAAGATACAGAAGAGAAGTTTGTAGCTTCATGACAGAGCTAAAAGTTGTTGGTTTTTCAAGCTGAGACATTTTCTCTTCTCTGAATACCATATTCTGCCAAGCAAGTTGACTCAGCTGGCAGTAGTTAGCAGTGTAACGTATATCTTCAATATCAAAATATTTTTATGAAAGAGCAATAATGAATCTGATCTGTGTCTGGAGAAGCTAATAAGAAAAGGATCTCAAGATAGGGAGCTCTAAAAAAATGGAAATAACAACACACAATTTGTAAGCCATTCCTTTGAGCATTTGTTCAGTTAACACTGTTTATTCCTGCAGATTTCCTATTTTTCAACATTCTTGTATCACTTACAGGTTCCTTTCCACCACCGAGTATTTACAGCATTCATTTTAAAGTTAATGTTACCATCCCAGTGCCCCATAAACATCTCTAAAACATTCCTTCCACCATTTCCTACTTTCCAATTTCATCCAATTACTTCATTTCTTTTATTTTTTGATTCCATTCATGCTGTTCAGAAGCACCTTGTTTTGCCCTTTTCATCCACTTCCCAAATAAATTTTTCATTTGTATCAAAATTGCTTTGTGTCTCCTCTTTGTCTTTCTAATTGTAGTTGATCAGTGATCAGCTGTAAAACAAGGCAAATGCAGTTTCAGGCTCCATCAATAGAAATAAATTTTCCAAATACCCTGAACCATTTTATGCTCTGTTGGTCAGACCCCACCTCAGTTATTGTGTGTTTTTGATTTGGGATGCAGTGTGACAGCAACAGCCGCCAGCATTGGAGCAGCAGGGGTACCACAGGCGGGCCTTGTTACCATGGTGATTGTACTGAGTGCAGTGGGACTGCCAGCTGAAGATGTTACCCTCATTATTGCCGTGGACTGGCTTCTGTAAGTTCCTACACTTCTTATGCATCTTTTTACATGAAAAATATCAATGAGCCCATTGCATTGTGTAATCAGTATACTTCTAATGAGTGTTTTCTGCTGGCACCAGTTGCGATATTTCACAACTATGTTAACATTTAGTTGACACTGTGTTACAGTATTAACAAGTATTGGACTGAGTATTCATTCCAACGCTCCAGGATATCCAATAATATTCCTTTTTTTTCTTTTGCATGAACTTGATTATTTGCATGCACTAGTAACTAAAATCGACACCATCTGAAATATTATTATAAACTTGTAATCTCATCTGATGCATTTTTGTTTAGAAGACATATTCTTTCAGCAGGAAGAAAATGACATGATAATTATATACAGAAGGAATGAAATACCAAGCAGTTCATTACTTTAGAAGATTTTCACATTGTTTTCACTTATTACCTTAACTCTATAATCTTTCACCTTGTAAAAAGTAACTCAGTGTACAGAGTTCAATATCCCTGAATTTATATTAAGTGCTTAGCATACTTTTGCCAAGTGGAAGCACCTTTTAAAAAGAAAGGCTCTGCGAATCTGCTGAAGATGTGTCTGGAGAATAGGAAATCAACACTCCAACACTAAGACATTCATCAGATTTCCTGATTTAATGTTTTTCTTTTCCCAAAGGTGAAAACCCGTTTTATGCAGAAGTAGAATTATTGCATTTACTAGAACTTGAATTTATAGCAGTGGTGACTGACATTTCCCTTAGGTTAGTCAAAGGTTATGACCAAAGTACTGTATAAGAAAGTCAGTGCTTATAAGAAGGGTCTGCTACACAATTACCTTATTTTATTCACAGAATATGATGAAAATTCCAGAGGATATTGTCTTCTACCTGTAGTTCTCCTAGATGTATTCAGTACTTCATCCATCCTTTTCCTTACCCTCTCTCACCAACTTTGTATGGCTAGTCCATATTTTCCCTACCGTGTGTTTAGTTCAGTGGTTCTAGGACTTGCCACCTGGAAATCTCCAATACTACATAAGTGATGAAGATGTAGGTATAATGTAAACCTTGACCCCAGCATGTTTTTTTGTCATTCTGTTGACCCCAAAGCAGATAGTTATGCAGAAACGGGGAAGCCAACAGATTGTAGATTGGATTTTGATGGTCAAGGAAATTTGAAATTCCAATGTTGAAAAATGAATTATTGAGTACCACATGAGACTCCTCAAAATTTATTTGATCTCTGCATCATGTCTTTAGTTACAATTCTACATTGACATATTTTTGCCAATATTGATAAAACGGGGGTACAAATCTCATTTATATATAGGTTGAATTTATTGCCACCTATCCTGACTATCCTAAAATGTTGTTTTCTAGGGATCGATTCAGAACAATGGTTAATGTTCTTGGTGATGCCTTTGGAACTGGAGTTGTGGAGAAACTCTCCAAAATGGAACTAGAACAGATGGACACCATCTCTGAAGTTAACATTGTGAATCCTTTTGCTTTGGAAACAACTGAGAGTGACGATAAAGAGGCAAAGAAATCCTATGTGAATGGAGCTTTTGCCGTTGATAAGTCAGACACCATATCCTTCACCCAGACATCACAATTCTGAAGTTGATTGACTAACAGAGGGCCACATTGGATTAAAAGACATGAGAGACCCTAAGACAATCCACACCTTGGGATCATTACACTATCGATTCCTCATGCTGTTCTTTGTCTTCTGCCTGTATTCCTACAGGCATACAGCGAAAAGAATATTCTATCTATCTATCTCACAATTCCCGTCTCCCTCAGCCATTCAGAAACAGAGAATGCAGCCATTTTGTTCCTCCTATTGTACAGGCTGCCCATACCATATTTCCCCACAACTGGGAACATGGGCTCTTTATTCCCAGTCAATTGATGAGAGGCAGCCATCCATGTTCAGAGCTGTGGAGATTTCTTCAGGAGGCCCAATACAGAAATATAAGTATATTCTCAAGCCCAGTTATGTTGTCAGAAAAAATTGTTCCGTCATAGTTGAGAATGAATGCTAGCACTCTAAGATTCCTCAGCAGCACCTGTCTAAGATTCTGAATTGAAATCTTTTAGCAAGATTCAGAGGATAAATACATTCCTTTGGGACAGATTGTCTTCGGCTCATAGTTATCGCAGCATTTGGTCATTGTGTGCAATATATGAAAAAGCCAGGTTATAAAAATATGTATCTTTTAAAAAGCTGTGTCGTATTTCTAGGGATTTTAGATGTCTGCTTACTATGACCATTCCCAGAAATTGGAGCAATGAGCAGGAGACAAGCTATTTATGAGGAATAATAAAACAGTATTTCCAGATGCACAGAATTCCATGCATGGAATTATTTTTTTAAATTACATCCTCACTATTCTTATATTTCAATTGCTACTGAGATATTTCTCTTAAAATTGATTCTGTGCAGAAATAACTACTCCTATAGCTAATTAACTATTAAATAGAAAAAGCAGAAGGATAGTTCTGGAGTAAGTGTGAAGTTTTTGAAAACATATGTGTATTTTTAAACGTTGTTGAAATTGGAAATTATTACTTGAGAACTTTATATTTTCATTTCCATTACAAATTATAGCTATGACATAGTGGAACTTCTTGATTAATCCAATCCAATCCAATCACAACAGCTTTGCAGCAAACTAAATAAACCCTAATAATGTAGTTTTCCTCATTTGGTAATCTTCTTTTGGAAGCTGTAAGACACAATTTTAGAGCTCTCTGTTTGATAGAGGAGATAAAAGAATGCATTTCCTTGGTGTACAAGCAAACTATAATTTCATATCTTTCCTCCAGTCTCCTGTCCATTCCAATCCCAATTCCTTGTGTGTCATTGCAAATGCTATTCTATCGAGGGAGAGGGTGTAATTGAATACAACCCTAACTTCACAGCTATTCACTGAATGGCTTAGAGAAAGTGTATGTTTTTAAAGTATTGCATTTACTGTATGTGATTCACTGCATGTTGTTTGTTCGTTTCTTTGTTTAATCTTATAACTGAATCTGAAAGCTTGCAGGCACAAAATACAGGTCTCATGACCGAGAAGCAGGCTTATGGTGAATTATATACCAGCTTGTCTACCAGCATATACACCTTGACTGCTGAAAGATAAACAGCAGCCTTTTAATGAAAGTTTATAGTGTAGAGTAATGGAGATATATTCTCATATGGACCATTTGAGTGTGCTTTCTTTATGAAAACATTCCATATTGTTAAATAGTTCATCTAGTTAGTGCTTAACACCAATACCTATGGTGCAGTTTTATTCTCCCTTGAAAAACATTATTGCAGAAGATAAACTTTTCTTTGGACATTGACGGTTAGCTACGTAACACAAACTGAAATTCATAGAAAATGATTTTGTAAATAAGCTTGTGCTAATCTGAGAAAAATGCACTTAATTACTATCAAGAAACAACAAATCTGTAGCCTTAGACAGTCTTACACTGTTCCGTTCAATAAATAATCCAGGTACGTGCCAAAGAACACTGAAAAGTAACTGTTCAAATAATCATGTTTTGATAAATTGCACCTTAATTGTGTGAAAGGCATAATACTGTACTGTATGTATTTAAATATAATAAGCTAAATGCGCAAAGTGCAAACATTGATCCGTTTGTACAAATAAAGGAGTGTACAGTGTAAATCTTGTGCAAAATTATTTTTTAAAGAAAACATTTGTACAGCTTTGCTATTGCTAGAAGGAAAATGTTCTTAGTAGTATTTTGCCTTTTCCTTGCACCCTTCAATACTATACATGTCCCCTTTCTTTGATTTCAATAAATAGTTCTGGTCATCCAGCATATCCTTGTTCTATGTCTGTATGTAGACTTGTGTATCAGCACTGATGAAGAATGGGAGCTTCTGTTCATCTGCTTAGTGAGAAAAGCAGGATAGAAGCAAAACACAACCATTCTGTACCTCTTCCTGTTGGCTGCCCATATCATATTTCCCCACAACTGGGAACATGGGCTCTTTCTTCCCAGTCAATTATGAGAGGCAGCCAGCATGTTCAGAGCCGTGCAGATTTCTCGTGACATAGTTTTGCCACAAAAGCCCTATTAGGAGCTACTCTCCTAATGTGGCTCCTGGCAGCTCCCATGTTAATGGGTTAACTTTCAACATTTGCCTCTAAGTAACAAAAGTTTTACAATTAAGCCAGCAGAATTTACTTATATCCTGCCTTTTTATAATGGCGACAAACTTACTTAATATTCCATCCTCCTCCTATTTTCTCCAAAACAAGAACCCTGTGAGGTGGGTTTGGCTGAGACAAAATTGGCTGGCCCTAAGTCACCGAGCCAGCTTTTATGCCTAAGGCCCTGACCTGGTGCCTTAACCACTACACTAAACTGGCTTTATATAATATAACAAACAAACATACATTTGGGAGATATTTTTACCTAAAGAAACCGTGGTGAATTAGATCTGAAACTACTAAAGAACCTTGAAGAGAACTGCTTCAATACTTGGGATGACTGAAGCAATCAACCTATAACAAACAATCCTAAGCAATGGAATCAATTGTGTACACATCCTAAGCCACGATCAATACATAGTTTCCTTCTTTTTACTAATGGAGATCCTGAAGCAACAAATCACAAATATTGGCTCTGTCCTAAAGAAGTACATTATGTGCCCAGTCGAAGGGCTTCATCACTTCTTTCAGCTACCCTTTGGTAATACACTGGAAGCTGATCCACCTTGTAGAGCAGGATTGCTGCTATCAATATCAATCTTGTTCTACCAAGTGGGTCAATAGATGATAGATAGATAGATAGATAGATAGATAGATAGATAGATAGATAGATAGATAGATAGATAGATAGATAGATAGCAGCAATATATATGAATGTACAACCTGATGCACAAACATTAGTCCACAAATGATCATAAGAAAATTTATTGTAGCTCTTCCAAATGGAAAAACTTTCAAACCACTGATAAGTCATTGACCAGGATTAACCTTGTGGGATTGGGCCCTGAATCATCAGAAGAAAGCATGCAGGCGTACATGTGCAAAAATTAATCATTTCCATTGGAGTTTCTGCATATTACCTGAGCATTTCAAGTTCCTTTCAAATATGGTATTCCTATAAGAGCAGCAAGGAATTTCCTATTGGGAGAATATCAGTGTTGTCTTATGTACAAACAGTATGTATCAATAATATATTCTAAATATTAAAAATATGTTTAAAATACTTTGTGTATGCAGCCTAATTTCTTTATAATATTAACTAATTTTATTTAAACAAGTTGTAGTTAGAAATATCATAAAGATTCACAAAGGTGGTTTTCTCCCATTCTTATGTCCCCAAAAGAATGAATTGTTCATGTTTCAAGAATTATACCCTCCCTAGTAAAAAATGTTGAGCAATAAATAAGTTATCTCTTATGTTCAATACTTTGGATGAATTCAGGCATTTCTAGGCAGGTTCTATCTCTTCTTCATTATTTCTGCCCAAAACTTGCTGAGTAGGCTTAGCTGTTAGAGAAGAGCTCTGCAGCAGAGCAGAAGAAGACCCTTTTTAGAGCAGACTACTTCGGGTTGATTCTCAGAGTACCTCCCTTCTCCCTGCTTCATCAGCTACTCCTTCCAATAGGACCTCCTAGGGAAAAAAGTGGCAGAATCTGAGGTGACTTAAAAAAAAGGATCAGCCTAGAATCTGTACATAGCCACAAACAATCTAATTCCACCCCCCCCCCAAACCTCCCTTGAATTCAGTCAACTCTTATCTAACCCCTAGCACAGAGTTCCCCAACCTTTGCAGCCTTGCAGACCACCAGCGGGGGGAGACTGTGCCCACCACTTCCATGTGCCCACCACTTCCGTGGCCCAGTTCCGAAAGGCTCAAGGCCTGTTAGTGAGCCGCAGTCCAAGGGTTGGGGACCCCTCCCCTAGCAGGTGCTAACCATTAGTTAAGATTTCTGTGCATAGGCATGAGTAGCAATACATCAGTTTAATTGGACTATCATGTGGACCTGATCTTTTCTGCCTGACAGACCTGCCCCCCATGAAATAATGTTTTAATAGCAATAGTTCCAGTAACAATAGCATCATAGAAAGAGGAGGCAGGAAATTGACTCGGGATGTAAATCAGCATCTCCACACAAAATCGTGTTCTTCATTTAGTCATCTGACCGCACATCGAGCTGCTTCACCGATATGCCCATAAAGAATTCAGATTCCCCCGGATGATATTTTCAGGTCAAGGAGTCAGGCAGATTTCTAGGGGTAGAACTGACCAACAAAATCATAAATGCATCTCTTTACATTAGGGCATACCACGTTCTTTTGCCTGTCTTATACCTACTGCAGTTAGGTGGCTTAAGCTTCTAGTGTTCCTCCATTTATCATGGTTGGATTTTTGAAACAAATGATCTTCATTTATACTAACAGATTCTGGGAAATGAAGCAGATGCAGAGGAGGAATGGATAGGATTCTCATGTAACAGATTGTACTAGAAGGAGCAAGCTAACCTCAGTAATAAAAATGAATGGGTAATTGATGGTTTCTATTTATTCTGTTTGCAGTCATGAAACCATGAAACTATATTGTCACATCCATTAATACAGGATTCAGAAACAATAGTTGGATTAGAAACATCTCCTCCATACAGCATTCATATCACAATTAAGACTAGTTTCCTTGCCATTTGTTGTGTAGGATTTTTAAAAAATAATAGTTAAAGATAGAATAGAAATGTTTAGAATGACCCTGAAATTCCTGCAAAGGATTCAATTTTTGCACTGTGGTGTTTTTTTTTTTAACTTTTATATATTGCTAGTTGAAAACCTACAAGTAAAAAAGGTGTTGCTACAGTTACAGGGCAAACATATATACCATATTTGATTCAATAGAATTCTTTTCTTATTAAGTAGAATGGTATGCAACTGGAATATTTTAAATTGTCTTAATGCCATTACTAATGTGGGAGAGGAATTGGGATTAAGGAGAGAAAGATTTGCAACTCCATAATGTGAAATATAGGAAAGGATAGAGAAGCCATACGCAAATATTAAAGACAGGAAAATCTGAAATAGAAAAGCACTTTTAAAGCGAGATTTCCTTTATTGAATTCAGGAGAAAATAGGCTATAATCAGAAGAATGCTGGATACAATAAAAATATTGCATAGTGTTTGTGATTATCAGTCCCATTTATAGGTAGCAATTTGCCCATCCAGAATGCTGGGGCAGCCTTGCCCTATTTGAATGCTAATTCATGGGCTTTTTATCTTTGTTCCCAGACTTGAGGTTGGTGCTCAATTTAGTGTTTCTCAGCCCACTTCTAAATGTCTGCCATAGTTCTTCCCTTGCGAGTCACTTTTGGACCCTTCTAGAGATTTGAAAAACATGTTACTTTCACATTATGTGGCTGTGGGCATTTTAAAGAAATGGCTGGCTGGAACAGGAGCATAGCTGAAGTAGGTGGCATGTGCTAAGGGGTATCTGCAGGATGTGGTTTTAAAAAAAACAGTCAAGATGGAGGCCAGTACAGCATGAACAAAAACTCTGTTTTAAGATATTTAAATTTAGTAGCTGGTACAATGGGGTTGTACAATGAGCCAGAGCACACAATGATAGCTTATTGGTTTGAGATTGCTGGCTCCTGCGTGAAGCAATCTGTGCTGTGATTGGTTGCTGTGGGTGTGGAGGGGGAGTTTCCCTTTTTCCCGCCTTTTTCTTCTGTGTGCCCTGTGTGCTCTGTGATTTACTTCATGATGCTCCTGTTTGCCGGACTATCTAGTGTGCTGGATAGATAGATAGATAGATAGATAGATAGATAGATAGATAGATAGATAGATAGATAGATAGATAGATAGATAG
>JANHJO010004072.1:0-11733 GCA_032468235.1 Pseudoxyrhopus heterurus | reverse complement strand
TGAAACGGAGATGAGCACTGCCCCCTAGAGTCAGGAACGACTAGCACGTATGTGCGAGGGGAACCTTTACCTTTACTTTACTACTCAGAACTAAAATCAGTTAAACTTTTTTTTTCTTTTTATGGCCCTGCAGTCCCTTAAGTCGGGTAAGAGTCAGGGCAACTGAATGAAGCTGAGTGTTTACTGGCCAGATGCCCTTCCTGACACCTACATGGAGTTCGCAGATTATTTTCTTTTTGCACCCTGATAGAGAGAAACACCTGCCACTGCATAGGATTGAACTCTCAACCTTCTGAATGGGAGACAAAACCACTATGCTGCTCTTCCAATAAACCTTAGATTATTCTAAGGTATTTCCAAGTTAAGTGTACATAAGATGGTATCCGGAGAAAACAATACTAGTGACACTGGAGAAGGTATGTAGAATAGACTCTACCACTTTCAAAGTCTATAAATTGGTGTGATCTGACTGGTTTTACTGGGAAAGGTAATAATTACTCCAGTTCTGGGTCTGATGTAATGTCTCTCTTTTGTCAACAGTGTGTTGAATAGGAACATAAGAACTTTGAAAGTACTTCATTTAAGGCTTCCCCAATCATCTTCTACAGCAGGAAAAGCAACCGTGGAATGACACTGGGAGCCTTTCCATCACTATAATGAATAGGCTTGCAGCGATGGACTTATCTCTGCTTTAAATATCTGAGCACTTCCAGCACCTTCTCCAAAAATGTAGAATTTATCTTCTAAATCTGAATATATCTGAGATGGACTCTTATTATGTGGCAACTTCCTTAACCGACCTGACTAAAAATACCTGGTTATCAATCTATCCTAAATTCAGTAAGGCATTTAATTTTAAATCCACTAAGTACCATCTTAAGGTAGCAATACACAACCTTCCTGAAACAATGATTCAAACCGCATGTGTATCTGCATGATTATGCCTTCAACCTTAATAAGTCAATATATTTACACTCCTTTCAAAATGTATAAATCCTCAGTTTAATCAACGTAACCATACAGTGGTGACTTGTGTTCAAATCAATGTTGACATAACTTCATGCTGATAATGAACTTTCCATCATCTTCATTTTGTAGCGAAGACCTTGCCAGCAATAAATCTTCCAGGCTATATCTCAAACCCATGGCATTCTTTCTGCAAAAGAATATTTATTAACCATTACTAGAGGGGGAAAAAATAGAAAAACAGTATATGAAACACTCCACTTTGAACAAAAATAGATTTTATTTTCCAAAGACTGTAACATTATTGTTGTGAATTATTCCAATTTACAGGCTGTAGGCTATGAATGACAGGATAAAAATGCTTAAAGCAAAACAAGCAGATAAGACATTTCACCATTAGTTGTAATTTAGATCTTAGGGATCTTACCCAGTTATCTTAGGATCACCTATCCAGACACCTATCTCTCAACCTTAATGTTTTCCAGGAATGCATGACCCACCAGGAACCAGGAAAGTTAACATCATTAAACAACTTTAATTAAGCAACCAAGGTCAAGTTCAGTTGGCATTTGGACTTTAGACTGACTTGCAGTGCTAACCATTCAGTTGGCATTTGGACTTTAGACTGTCTTGCAGTGCTAAATAGTGTTTCTATGCTCTTGTGGAAAACAATGATATTAAGAATCCGGCAGGTAATGTCATTTTTCTCCATAGAAGTGAATCCTTATTTTCCAACTGTTCTGGAGGATGGGTACATTAGAAATATGTCAGGCTATATTGCTGTAATAGCTTATCTTACAGCTTTTGTGCATGATTTTATAGCCTTCTTGAGTTTTTTTTTAAACTACTTGAAATATGCTATTGCTGCCACCCCCAAGACAAGACTGCTTAAGAAACTTACCTTGCCAACCATAACTACAAGCTGTATCTCTGTTCTGTTGAGTCACAGTGTGGGGAACTCCTCAAAGAGATGGACCTTCTCTCAAGGACATCATCAATCTCAAAATCAGTGGCTCCCTGCAAAATACTTGTCCCATTAACTTGGATCATTCATCGTGATCAGCAATGCTAAATGTTCCCAACTAAAAACAAATATATCAGCTGTTACAGGAAGAATTAAAACAGCTTATCATTACATGTTCGGGAAGAACTGATCGATGACACTGTCCTCTGCACATTGTTGGTCAGAGTAACTTTCTATTAATGTTCATTACAAGTATGTATCATTTTAGAGAGACAACAGCAAGTAATGTCACTGTAGGTTAACTCACATGGATCTGCACTTCCAACAAAGGGCACTGAATACGAGTGCAAACAGCTTCTCTGATTTAAACAGAGCATAACAAGACGATTATGGAGGTGAGATAAAATCATCTATATGATTTCTGAAGAGAAATGAGCTATGCAAAGGAGTGAGCACACCAGTAAGAAGAACAATCTCTTTTATATTATAAGAGCCAGCAGATTTCACAAAGACAAATTCTGTGCATTAATCTATAGCAAGTGGCTCTACCACAGTAAGTTAAGGTACCTTGGTTGATAGCTCATAAGCCTTTTTGCAACGATAGGTACTGGTGTCATTTGACTATGGGGTTTTGTTTCTAGCAACAATTCATGGCAAAATTTAAATGTGAATTATCTAAATAACCATGTTCCAAACCATCCATCTAGAACACAGGAATCAGATTAGTTTGCTAAAAGATATAGAATAACAAGCATCTGCTGCTTTTGCTGCCTGTTATTCAAAGTTCCAAATTAGTTTTATTAAATTCAAATAGAAAAAGTTGCAATACGAAATCAGAATGCCAGAAATCCAAGAAAATCCTTCTCTAGGGTACTTCTTTTTCTCTTTCTTCTGATTTTCTAGTTTCCCTGCTGCAACAGGGAGTTAACATTTAATGTATAGACAACAAAAAGTTTTTTTTCTGAATGGCAGAAGGGGTATTGGCAGGACACTTTTTCCTCCTCATTTTTTAAATTCATACAATCCTGTTATTTCTCCCCAAAAGTTCTTTTATCTGACCCTCTGCATAGCTGTTACAATTTTGGCTACCACATTCAAGGAATTCAGTTTGCCAGTAGTACAGGTCCATGGAGGAAAAGCTAGCACATAAATGTAACAAAGAAAACAGAATTCACCAGCCAAACAGCTGCTTAATACATGATATACGTAGGAAATCAGGACCCATCTCTCCCCTTATTTAAGCTGAACAAACTTCCAGTTTTGACTCTTGAAAGCTACCATCCTCTGCTTGAATCAAATATATCACTTGTTCCATTGCTTTTACTTATATAAAGAGATAGCAATAGCACTTATATCAGTATATATATAATAGAGGATAGCAATAGCAATAGCACTATATACTGCTTCACAGGGCTTTACAGTCCTCTCTAAGTGGTTTACAAAGTCAGCTTACTACCTCCAAAAATCCGGGTCCTCATTTTATCGACCTCGGAAGGATGAAAGGCTGACTCAACCTTAAGCCAGTGAGAATCGAATTGCTGGCAGTTGGTAGAATTACCCTGCAATAATGCATTCTAACTACTGCACCACCACAGCTCATGATGACGATGATGCCCATAAAACCAGGACAGAAGTTTGTTTTTTATTTTCCATGTGGAAGGAAATCTGTTTCCTCCTTTTTGTTCTCCACCACTACCACAGAATTCCACACAGAAGGCCACGTCTACCTTTCAATACCAAGTGATCCACCCCAGAGAGAGATTTATCATCTCAGCAAAGGCCAATCTTGCCAAGGAGCAAGTGCTTAACTTCTGAGAGGAAAATTGAAATATAGCGCAAGAAATTGACATTACAACATAATCAAAGCAGAGCTTTCTCCATGACTATTTCACCTTCATTTGGACAGTTAAAACTGGGTGCCATTTTGCTACTCTGCAAAATGTCTAAGAGTATTTATTTAATTAATGTGTATGCTGCCCATCTCGCCAAGAGGTAACTCTAAGTGGCCTGCAATAACTTAAAAAAATTAAAATATGTAAATAAAAAGTAAGTATCCCAGTGAAGCACAGAATACTCACAATGGAAAGCCTTTCTCTGGCTTCAGGAGACGTAAGCAGATTCCTCACTCTCTCATTAATCTCCTCCCAGCTGGAATTGGGGCTGGAGTATAGCCTGAAATACATCCGACACTCAATACTCATGCTGTTGTCTAGGTCATGACTGGCTGGTGAATTCTGAGAGTTGAACTCCATAGGTCTTAAATTTGCCAAGGTCGGACACTCCTAGTCTAGGCAGATGGTCCCATCAGATAACACAAGCACTTCCATCTGCTGGCATTTCCCCAGGTTCCCCATTAGTAAGAGATCTCCCTCATTCTTTACTACTAAATAATGACTGCAAAATATGTTCAACTTTTGTTTTCTGCAAGTTGAGCTCACAACCTGAACAGCAAATGTCACTATTTTGCTGCAGAGATAAACTTTTGCTAAAGTGCTGACTAAGAACCCAAAGAACCTCTTTTACTAAGTGATTCAAATGTGTGAAATTCTCTCAGATTTTTTTTTTTGCTATTTATACCACAAGGTTAGAATTGTTTATGGGACTTGCCTAGATCTTAGCTCATATTTTTCTTAATCTAAGCTGATCAGCATCACTGCATTGTATCCTTTAGTCAGCAGGAGGAAAGAAAATGCAGAAGACTTTCACTTGGACTTTCACTTTAAATTGTCAATAGCCAAGTACTCCAGACATTGTCACCTTTCATCCAAGTACATAGGTTTATCTTCTTTAGTCATTGGCACTCTTTTTCCCACTTTCCCCCTAACAAAATTCTCTGAGGCAGCTTGCAACAAAATTTTGACATAAATTTTACAGAGTATAAAAAATAACTATTCCAATTTGTGACACACTAAATAAAAATATTAAAAATCCATCCAATATCACTAAAGATTTGATAAATAAAATCTATTAGCTGATCTCTAAATTGTAAGAATCGGGACACAGTCAAATGAAAGGTTTCTGGTCCTGAAATCACTATAGAAAAAGTGGCATTCTGCCAGGGCACACCACCTAGTCTCTGAGTTTCACAGATGATTCAGAGTGAAAAAGGGCGATAAAGTCAATGCTGTTCCCTTTCCAAAAGCTTTAAAGATCTGAGAACTGTGTCTAGAAAAAGATGGGAAGCAGGAATTTTGCTAAGCATTAGCAACAGTGTGGACAAATCTATTCAAACAGATAAAAGGGCCAGGCTATCTGAAGGATTGTCTATCTCCTATAGTTTGATAAGACCAGGTAGAGCTGGTGTACTACTTCAGATCCTGTAACTCAACCACACCATTTATTGGGATCCAGGAAATTTGTTTTCTCTGTAGTGGCACCTGCCCTATGGAATGATATCCGCCAGAGATCCAGAACATCAGAGTGGGAGCCAAGTCTTAAGCGTCCTTCCAGATCTTGGGGTAGGATTCGGGTGGAATCTTGTTAGTTATGTTTACTTACAGGCAGTGTGCATGTCCAGCCCCAGGGGAATTTTCTTTTTGTTTTTAATGTAGATTATACAAGTCAGGCAGCTTCTAAATCTTATACAATAAATCTGGTGGCTGAATTTCATGCTAGCTGATGTTTCCAAGCAGACTTCAAAAATAGCCCTAGTTACAACATTCTGGAGGACTCTAACACGAATGTTACTTTTAATTTTAACCTTCGCCTCCTGTACTTTACTACAATGCAGACTACTAATCAACCTTATTTCTTCTGTTGAGGCAAACATTTGTTTTAATTTCATGCTTAAGTCTTTATCTGTACTATCTTAGCTGCTCTGCAGCAGCTATAATGGGAGACTACAGTACAAGATGCTTAGAGATATGGCATAAAATTTTAAAAACCTTAAAGAGATTTTGCTAGTAAGTCAACCGATTGCTAAAAAGGGTTTTCATGACTAGAGAATAGTGGGCATCTACACAAAAAGCCAGATCTGAATGCAATTATAAGTTGTAAAACTGATCTTTCAAGAAGACATGAGCAAGCAAGATATAATGCATCCAAAACAGGCTACAGTGTATACAAACTTCCTGATCAAGAGACCTGCTGCCTTGGCTGAACTGAGCTTCTAATTGCTGACTCCATTTGCAACTACAATGGTTCTTTGACAACTGTTCCCATAGCCTATACAGTGATAGGGAGGAAAAAATAGGCCTCTTTCCTAGTAATAGAGATTATCACCAAGAAGTGAGAATTTGAGGCTTCCTTGATAGAGGGATGGAGCTTGATTATTGTATGACTGTTACTGATACCGATGAAGGCAAGAAGCAGGTAGTAACTGCAGCTGTCAACAATTTCTAGTGACGGGAATATGCTCCAGACTAGATAGATGAACAACTGGTGCTACACTTAACAGTTAATTATCTAAGAGTGGTAACCTGTGTTGGGGAGATGCCCATCTTCCACTAGGACTCGTTGACTCATAATGGTTCGGGGAAGAACTTCTGTGGCAAAGACCAAGGGTCTTCCATGCATAAGTGGGACCAGATGTCCTTGTTTCATGAAATGATGACTCATAATCCAAATTTTGGTCTTCAGCTGGTTCTCTGATAACCTATGAAGAAGAATGAATTTCCCAATAATTAGAGAAGCCTGCTGTAGTCTGCTGTTTTTCAGACTACAACTCCCCAAAGTACCAACCAGCATTCTGGCAATTACAGACTGCAAACACATCTAGAGGGAAACAAGATGGAGGAGATGGAGTCAGAACAAGGAAAACTAACTGTCAAAAGAAAGACATAGATGGCTGCCACCTGATGAGTATCAATGGAATCAATGGACTCCCAGAACAGACTCCAGAGCGGAAGTGGGCAAATGTAACTTCCTGACTTTCATAAACATACCATCACCTGTGCGGAATAAGCATTTGTCTCACAAAGGCCAAGTTTATAATGTCATTGATGCTTTAGCCATTTCCCATTCTGAATTCTAGCTAACCATTGCAGCATTGGGGGGTGGAGCTCATACATCAAAAGGCATTTATTAACTATACAGCAGAATAGTTTGTTAAATGATCCAGAATTCTGGATTCATCAATTAACTTATTAGCCATTTTTTTTACAAATCTCTCCCCAAATGTTTACCTTAGCAGCTGGAGATGTTGTTTTCCAGCTATCAAACGATATTGCTACAAGAAACAAAAACAAGCATTCTGATTAATGCAAACAATTTTTATATTGCACATATCTTGTATGGTAAAAGATAGTTTATGAAAGCTCACAAGACAGTTTAAAATGGCTGTTAAGATCTATTTTCTGCAACACGTCATCCAGCTCTAATCAATTTTCAGGTACAATTTGGAATTTCAGCATCTAAGCTATATTTATTAAAGTATATAATACAGGGCATTGTTACAGCTTCCTGCTGAATTAAAACTTCTGATTAATGCTTAAGAATAGAACAATCTATAACTAACAGTCTGAGTGTAGCTAGAGATTGAATTGCAGCCATTTGGGAAAGATCAAACATGGAACTGGATAATCTGGATTGAATTACAGTAGGTATAGTATATTTTTGGATATTTCTATTGTTTTTCTTGTTTTAAAATGTTTTTAATGTTTTGGTTGCAATATATTCTTTGAATTGTATCCCATCCAGTGTCGTTGACTGAGATGGGCAACTATAGAAATTGAATAGATAAACAGACAGATAGCACAAAAGTTGTCTATTTCTCTGTGATATGCAATGGTTTAGAACGATACAATGCCCTGATTCTCTGAAATTTAGACTAAGGTATTTTTTTTTCCTGATTAATAAGAAAAAGAAACATATTGAGCTCAACAAAGGAAATACTAATGCATGAAAAGTTTTGCTCCTTTGTTTGCCAGAATTTTGACAACATACAATTGGGCTTTCAAGAAAAGAGACAACCTCACTTGTTTCCTTCTATTAGTAGTTGAGAAAATGATTTGGCAAGGAAGAGCAAACTCCCATGTCACATGTTACTTTGAAAACCAGAGAAAGAACTGTATGTAATATAGAATGATGCTTATGATTATTTATTAGCTGGCTAAATGCCACAGTTTATTCACAACTGAGTAACTCAGAAGTGTTTTCATCACTGACAGCACCTTCCACAATAACATGCTGATTAAGTATTTACAATACTTATTTATCCAGACATATAAAAGTGTAAATTTATCTAATAAATTAATATTTAATATTTTAAATTGTTACAAAAATGGTATGAAGTTGGAAGAAGAACGAAAATCCATGGATACCTAACAAGCATCTGGGACAGGAGCTTATCTCAGTTACAATGATTTTTTTAAAGACAGATTTGGGTCAGGAGCAGAGAAACAGATGGCAGTTTCCCAGGTACAGAAATCTATGATTTGAAGAAAAAAAAATCCCTCTATGGGAAGACTTCTAATGAAAGCTACTTGGCTCTCTTCCAAACCTATGTAACAACTGAACCTTTATTTCACGGATAATCTATTCCAGATTTCCTACATAATATCTAGCAAGTGCATGCTGCGTTGACTAGAAGAAGAATCTACTGAAAGAAGAGTCAGTAGATACAGATACAAAAGGTGATGCCTGAGGAGCCTTTTTCCTCAGCATGAACAGCATTATGAAGAATTTATATTATGTGCCATGTTCTATCTTAATTTTATGCCATTAAGAAAGGTATCAACACAATGTCTGATATAGAAAAGAAACAAGATTACTAATGGGATACACAACTTTGCTTAAATCACAGATCTGGGTTATCTTCTGGGCCATGGAGACTGTGCGTCATTCACAAGAATTACTCAACTAGTCCAGCCATGTGATTTGTGGTCTCCAATGCACACTACTGATAGCGATCTTTGTTGTAATTTACAGAAGCAGAATTTTTATTTAGTAAATAAAATTAGAGGTTCTGCTTTTGCTTTAAAAGAATTCTCTTAATGTGTTTAAGATCTAAGTGATTAGCGCATCTTGATCAGGCATGTCCAATCCATGGCCTGTATGTATGTGTATACACACACACACACACATATACACACACACATATATACATATATATATTATATGTGGTCCAAGACAATTCCTCTTGATTCAATGCAGCCCAGGCAAGCCAAAAGGTTGGACAACTATGATCTAAATCAGGGGTGTCAAACTCAAGGCCTGGGGGCTGGATTCAGCCCGTGGGGTGCTTAGATCTGGCCTGCGGGGCCGCCCTGGAAACAGTGAAGGGCCGGCCCACAGTGCCTCTGGATGCGGCCCTCCTGAGCTCCATCTTTGTTGGCAGAGGGTTGCAGGAGGCATCACAGCTAAAAATGGAGCTGGCGAGGGCCGTGGGCGGTTCTCCCAAGCTATTTTCACTGGAGCTCGGGAGCCTGTTTTCTCTGGCAAAGCGCTTGGGCCACCATAGGTGCCTTTGACATGAGTGACATTGAGCTGGCCATGCCCACCCTGGCCATGCCTATCCCAGCCCCCCAAGGTCAAACAGAACCTTAATGCGACCCTCAATGAAATTGAGTTTAATACCCCTAATCTAAATCAATGGAGATCTCCAGAACATGTTCATCAGAAGGAATAATTCAGCCTCCATAGTATCAAAATATAACAGCACCCCGAGATGTAAGCAGACACAAAAACAATTAACATTTTAAATAAATGCCCAATAAATGAGTAAGTACCTCGTTTCAATTGGTATTTGTGAGGATTTTTTGATGTGATGGTATCTTGTCTTGCATTTTGATATGATAAGGGAGACCGAGCTTCCTCAGAAAATCCTTTAGAAGCATCCACCTAAAAATAATGAGGAAATAGTCTCAAAATGGAATCCTAAACAATACTGAAATAATTGAAATAAAGTTTCAGGGATGTGTGGTACATTTACTACTTATCCACATTTGTCCATAAATCCTTTAATATAATTTTTAGATTTAAGATGATGGCAGGGTAAATATTAAAACAACTGGCTGATTTAAAAACTCCAATTATGTCAAAAAGTTGTGCAGATACTTCAAAAAATAATTACCTAACAAGTGGGCTGCTTTTAGACCCAACATTAAGATGTGTACAAGTCAAATGCAGGGATATTTGAAGTCTTTATATCGTCCACATCTGTGGTGTAGATAGGAAGGAATGCCATTTATTTATGTATTTATTTATTTCTCAGACTCCAATTTTTAATGTATTTCTTGGCTTAAAATTTACCATACATTATGAGATGAAAACACTGTGATCTACTTATCTCCACTCCCAAGAACCCAACTATGGCTGTTTCCTTATTGCTTACTGTTCTAGCTGATTAATTTGGGTCAGTCTGCTCTATTGATTGTGATTACATTGTTTATTTATTCAAAATTAATTCAATGAAGCAATTGCAAGTTCTAATGCCTTTGAATGAATCAGTGCCCTGGTCTCACCTCTTTCAAAGTAAGGGTGGGGGAATCAGAATTAACGGTGTAGGTGAATTTACTGAGAGGCAGTTTAGTCTAGTGGTGAAGACATCAGGCTAGAATGCCAGAGATTATGAGTTCTAGTTCACCTTAGCCATGAAAACCTTGGGCCATTCACAGTCTCTCAGCATACTCATCTTATTGTTGTTGTGGGGGAAATAGGAGGAAGAATGTGTTCGCTGTCTTGAATTATTTGTGAAAATAATATCGGTAAATCAATCTGCATAAGCTTGCATAATGTTGACTTTATCCTACCCCCAAATAGTGGGTGATATACACTTTTATATAATCAAGTGTAGAGAAGGATCATTCTCTTATTACATCTAAACCTGTACTGTTTAAATAGACCCAAGTGTATTAAGTCTATTACAGTATATGGCTTGCTATTAATTAAATCCTGGCGTTTCTTGAGAATAGGAGAAATGGTTGGACAAACTGGGATTGATTAAAATAGTATTGGTTTGTTTTTGAGGTTTGCAGAGGAAAGGGGCAATATTGTGAACACTGAAACACTGGATTTATGAAAACTTCTAAAGAAAGTTTTTTCTTTAGTTATATAGAAAGAAATCTATATAACTGTCTCTGTATGGGCAGGGAAGAAACAAGAAAGGGAACATTAATTTTGGGAGGGGAAGTGAAAATTGCACCAGTTTTCTTGGAAAACATTACGATCAGCTTTGCCTGAAGATGACAGTAGTAGGTTACACGACAAGCCTACACATGCTTACCTGGATTAAACTCAGTGGGAATCCCTTTGAAATCAATGTACATCCTTCATCAGAAATCCAGACCAAACACTCTTATTAGGCAAGAATCCCCACCAATAGATGTACATCTTACATCTGAGTAAAGGCACATTGGCAGCACTTATAGATGTTTGCAAACATCTTTAAGTCAGTAAGAAATTCTGTAGTTCCCCAATTTTTATTATAGCAGAGGGAAAAAAAATGACAGTCAAAACTTCATTTTATGACTAGATGCTAGTAAAAGGAAGTGACTGAAGGTATGTATATGTATATGTGTATGTACATATAATAGGGACGCGGTAGCTCAGTGGCTAAGACGCTGAGCTTGTTGATCAGAAAGGTTGGCAATTCGACGCTTCGAATCCCTAGCGCCACGTAACAGATTGAGCTCCTGTTACTTGTCCCAGCTTCTGCCAACCTAGCAGTTCGAAACCATGTAAAAATGCAAGTAGAAAAATATGGACCACCTTTGGTGGGAAGATAACAGCATTCCGTGCGCCTTCGGCATTTAGTCATGCCTGCCACATGACCATGGAGATGTCTTTGGACAGCGCTGGCTCTTCGGCTATGAAACGGAGATGAGCACCGCCCCCTAGAGTCGGGAACGACTAGCACAGATGTG
>JANHJO010004071.1:83946-95002 GCA_032468235.1 Pseudoxyrhopus heterurus | reverse complement strand
TTGTTGTTGTTATTATTATTATTATTATTATTCTGCCAAGATGGTCGTTTCCCTGTGTTTCTGGACATTTTTCTCTCCTCATGGTCAGCATGGTAACTAACTTACAAATTTGATTGTGGCCTTATTTATATGATTGTTTATCATCTTACTCCAAGTCATGCAGAGATGTTGTCCTTTGAAATGTCACAATACTTGCTAAACTGAGTGGAGAATCAAAATCCCTGGAAATTACTCTCTGGAAACCTTAATTTTAAAATCTTGGATGTGACCTGCTTACCCCAGGACTGAGGGTTATGTATTTTAATATGCTAGGAAACATTTTCTTTTTCACATATACCAAGATTGTCCCAGCATTGAAAATCAGATCCAAAGTCTGATTTCAGACTGAATTCAGGTAAATGGAAAGTGCTTCTGTTTGGGGTTGCGAATGAATGTTCCTATTGTTTGGTTAAGCAATACACCTTTTTATCATTGCTGTTTTAACAGGCAGTTTTCTTTTCCTTTTTTTTTCTTTTTTCTTTTCAGTAAAGTGATATTCTTTCACACTTTTTAATCCATGAGAATTCTCTCTGGTTAAGCTAGGAGTTTTCATAGCTAGATTTTTACTGATTAGATAACAATTGAGGGCTGTAATGAAACAATTTTGCAGGTTAGTCATCCAACAGAAGCACATGAATACCTTGCTTTAGTGGCAAACGGTCAAGAAAACTCTAAATGCTACTTCCACTGATAATATTCAACATTGACTACTTAGTGCCCCCTTTTGTTTACATGTAAAGCTAATTAAATAACTTCATAGATATCACACCAAATTATTCAATGTATACTTACCTTAGAATAGTTTTGAAGTTAAAAGAAACTACTGTAAACCACAACTTAGATTGAGGTTGTCTTCAGATTTGATCTCCTGCTAAGCGTGGTCTGAGATTGTTTTAGCCTATATCTGTGTTAAGTAAAGGTTATTTAATCAAATACAAGTGTCTCTCTGGTAGAGAAAATTACTTCTAAAAATGAGCAGCCAGCTTTCTTGGGGAAAACTCACAAATGGATCCTAAGGGCACTAATCCACCCATTTTCTTTGTTTTCAGCATCTGAATTTTAGATATACTTTCAATTTTAATTGAAGTCTTTGGACAAAATGTTCTTGAGTTATACCATCACCACTATCTGCCCACTTTGTGATTGTGTAAATACTTGCCTACTGTACTCACTCTGAACCTGGAAGAAGCAGCAAAATTATGTTTCAGATATTACTGCTTAGCTCAGAAAGACTCACTGTGTTGGTAGCAAGAAAGGGAGAGTAACAAGACTAGGATATTCCAGAGAGTCCATGCAGTGTTGTGGTCTTTAGCAGGTGCTGCTATTGTCAACTGCAATGGTCTTTGTAATCATACAATACTGATGTTGACATGAAAATCAGATCAACAAACCTGTTAAGAGCATAAGTTTTAATAGAAGCCATTAAATAGTTTACATTTGATTGTATATGTGAATATGCAAATGTATGACAGAAGGTTGCAGCACCTACAGTACCTTGGCTAATCCCAGAATGCTAATCAAGGGTGGGACCTAGTTGGTAACAGGAAATGCAATGACTGTAGGCTAGGCTGAGAATTTAGAAAAGTGCCGGAGGGCAAGCCATAGCCGTGGTGCTACCTAGGAAAACTACTGTACATGGTTAGATTTGTGAGAACCATTACATCCAGATCATTGGAGATAGTAGTTAAGGATGTGCAAAATATTGCCTGCATGGATCATTCCATATATAGAACATCTAGTTTTCAGGTGACATATCTCTGGATCAAAGCATATTGTTTGGTCAAGGACTATTGTCAGTTTGGTGATCTTACAAATTGAAAAAAATGAACATGCTGGGCAGAAATTTTCCAAAGTGGAGAACAATAGGAAAAAGGCAAGACCATCAATAGTGTGCATCTGCTAAGGGAAAATAGGAACAGTGTGGGGAAGGCTGAGGAGAGGAGCCATAGATGATTTGAATTATAGCACACATGGATTTAAGCAGGCCATTCAAAAAAAGAAGAGGAAATTGGGTGAAGACAAATAGCCTTGCCCTATTTGCCCCAAAAAATCCTCCTGGATTTTGTTTCATCTAAAATATAGGACAATAAAGATAACTCAGGTTTTATTTTGGCTGAATCTTGACTTACCTAGAATGGTTCAATTTAATTTCTAAATCACAATGTATTTGTTTCATGCCAGAAATAAAACAGTCTTTGTTTCATACTTGCCCAGTAATAGTTCTATTGTACCGTGTACTAGTTAGCCCACCCTCATGCTTTTATTTTTTCATTGATTTATTTACTTACAGAATTTAAATGCTACTCTAAACTCACAACTCTCTAAGATGGACAGAAGGGATCTCAAATAAAGCGGTCTTCTCAAAATACATTATAATATAACATAAACTAACAGGCTGCCCTTCCAGTATCAAGGGACTAAATAATTGACAATCCATTTAAAATTTAGATTATGTGAGGGAAAACTTCTAGAGCTAATCCTATGGAGGCTTCAGAGGAGTAAAGTAATAAATACACTTAGATTGAGAAGCATTATTTTTATTCAGAATGAGCAGCTTTAGTAGAAAGTTTACCCGTCAGTCACTTTAGTTGAATGGGGCCGTAAAAAAAAAATCAACTTCACATTCCAAGCCACGATAAGATAGAGAGATAGAGATAGATTAAAGTATAAATATAAAACCAATATGTAAAAAATATTTGAGTTTCTCTGCCAATATAGCAAGCAGTAATATGCACAAACACAAAGCTAGAGATGTTTACTTTTTCTGTTTAGAAATATTATCAATTATTGTTATCTAACCGTTGACTGTACTACTTCCAAAATAGGACTCCCTTCTGGATTAGAATAAAATATACATGTCCTTGATGTTAAGAAAAAATTCCATACTATATAGTGGTTTGGGGTTTTTTTGCGGCTGGGTGTATATCTTAAGCTCTCATTAGGTTTTACCTAACATTGTTATAAAACATAGGGCTGCTGTTTTTAAAATCTACAGAATTACTTTCCTGTAAGCATTTTTTTTTATAATATTGTTATGACAGCTGTTTTACAAGACAATTTTACAGACCTCATAAATCAACCATTCATTAAAACAACCTGGAGTAACAAGTTTCAATCATTCAGAGTTGTCTATCCTTTTCTGGTTCATCATCACAAACTCTAAATAATGGATGGTTGGTTGGATGGATGGATGACCATATGCAAAAGATGATAATCAAAATATAAAAATAAATGTAAGAATAGAACTTACTAGTAGTTCAGTATATTTAGGACATGAAGCTGCAATCTTCTATCCACTTCTTATTGAATTCATAGTTTCCTTCAGCTAATCACACTTAAACTTACAAAGAAGGTCATCTTGTTGAAACAGTAGGAATTTCTTTTGAGAAAGCATGTAGAAGCTTGTGTTGCACTTTTAGTAATTACTATGTAAAATTAGAATTAATTCACAGAATTAAAAAGTTCCCTGGGAACTCGACTACTATGTCTTCCCTTGACTTTTTTTCCCCCTAAACAATATTCCCCTCTGCTTTAAAATAACAGATAATACACAGGTGTATATTTAAGTTGGTTTAGAAGATAATGGCTTCTTAAAGATGAAAACACCAGCTCTTCAGCTACTGTTATGCCAACTTGAGTGTTGCAACAAGTCCAAAATGCCTTCTGTCTAATTGCCTTCTGTCTGAAGTGTTGAAAGTTAGCTATAATAGGCCATGTTCAATGCAGCTAGAATACTGAGTTTTCTGCATAATTCCACACGTTTCCTTTTTTATAGCAAGGTGCCAGAGGTTAATTGTTTGTTGTCGAAAAATTAAGTGACCTGTGCTTCCTCACCATCATAGCTGTGCAGATCTGCTGTTCGTTGTTTAGCTTTCTTTCTTTATTATGTTGAAAAAAGTAAAAGAAGCAGTGTAGCAACAGTAAATGCACGGAAACAGAAACATTCCCAGTGATTATTTTCCATCATTCTCCATCAGTTGCTTTTACAGTATTGTTATGAAAAGGGCTTTTCAGTATGGAATATCTTCCCAAGAGAGTATTTATTTTCTTTTTTTTTGTTTCCTTTTAAACAGGCTCTTAAGGCTGTTTTATTCTGAAAGGTTTTTTCCCCCCTTCTTGTTATCTGTATTATTGAGTATGAATCTTGTGTCATTTTGTCATAGTTTACTTCTAGTTCTTTTTTTCAGTTTTGCGACTTATCCTTTTGTTTAACAGTTATGTTTGATCTTATCATAGAAACTTGAATGTAAATGTCTAATAAAAAGAAGAGTGTTGGTTCGTTTAAAAATTGATCCCTGTCAGTTGGTAGAATTAATAGGTTGGTTCATTTATTTCTGGGTTCATCTAATATACTGAGTCATAAACCATGGTTTATAAACCACAGTGGCTGAGTTCATCTAAGATAAGCTATTATGATTTAGCACAATATGTATGTCCATACGGACTTCATGAAAATTTTCATGTCTTGCACTTAGATGTCCAATAGACAAATTGTGATTTGACAGATCTGGACTTTGACTTACTAGGTTGACCACTGTCTGTTTCAGCTTAACTCTATTATCCTTTTGTGCTTCTTACTGTGCTTTTTGTCTTATTGCCCAATCTTCATTGCTCAATGTTCTATCTCCCTTTCCACTGATAAACAGTTCCTTGGAACAAAATTCATACAATAGTATTTGTTTGCTTTTAACAGACAAGATTTTTCTTACCAGATCCATTTACGATTTAGGCATGTACTTTGACAGCACACATCCTTGTTTTGCCTCTTCTATGGTCATTGATTATATCTCTTGAAAACATTTCCAAATTCTGGCCTAGCCCTACACCAGGAAAGCTCACTTGTGACTGAAACAAAATGGAATCTTATCAATATACCAAAAAGCCAGTCCTTTTTTTAAAAACATCCATTCTTTGTTTCCTGGCTTTGTGGCCTAACGGCAATGACTTTAAAAAACTATAAATAATGAGCTCAATTCAGTGACTAATTACTGAAAACTCTGTGCATCAGCAGAAGTGGAACTTGTGGTTAACTCAAATACTATCAAATGCCTGAGCTATCCAATAATATCCCTTGGTGTTTTCTATCTTTCTTGCAGAGTCTCTTTGGTTTTAGTTAACCTTTTGACAGTGAAAAGAGCAGCTGCTAGGAAATGAAGCCGCTGGCAAAGAGTGCTGAGGGCAATTTCTTCAGTTCACCAAAAAGCAAGGACAGACTAAAGTTCAGCTTTTCCTGCATATGGCTGGTAGCATTACAGCAAAATATGGTATTGACCACCGTGTGGGAAGCTTGTTAACAGTGGAAACTTTAATTGGGAGAGCAGTTGGGCTTTAATTGTGGCTAATTGCACAGAAGCATGGTGAGATGGAGGGTGTTATTGTAGAAAATTATGCCCCAGATAGTGATAATATAATAGCTGCCTCTATTTATCGGGTAGCCAAAATAACCCTGTGACTTAGCCTTCTGCTTTCTTGCCTCAAATATGCAATCCGATGAATTTTGGAAATACAAAGAGCCATACAGAATAGAATAAATCACCAGCTGCTCCAATCAGCAACTGTTATTATTTTTTTTACACTGCATTTATTATTTGCTAAAGTTCAGCTTGGCTGTGAATGTAGCGGGAGCTGAAATCATTCCCTCTGACTTGTCTTGCTTTTATTCCAGACAGAGAATAGGTCACCCTAACTTCTGATCCTGGTACAGACAGTTGGGGCCTTTCCGTGTAACATGATTGCTCCTGTGAAACAAGCAAGGATTTGTTCATTTGTTGAAATAGTTTTAGAGGGCTTTCCTCCAAGAAGTGCTTTGAATATTTGTCCTTGGGAAATAATTTTTTTGAAAATGAATTTTCCTAAGAGTCTTATTATCCTAATCAATAATTTGTGATTAAACATTCCACAGAATCGGTGTACAAGTGTAGTTACTAGTGCTGCTACAGCACCTTCCTCGGGGGAAAACAACATAGAAGTGCTTCTCAGAAAATAAACATGGGTGGAGTCAGATTTCCCAGCCAACTCTGCTTGTTTCCAGTTTTTTTTATTTTTAGGGAAAGTTGCCCTGCAACTCCAGACACAACTGGATACCATCAGGTTTTTGAAGTTCTGCCATTGTTCCTTTTCAACCTTTTAAGACAATTTTGAGAATCTTTGCTTGTCTATAACAATACTTTGCCAAGTTTGAATTGCTCTGGCATGAAAAGATGCTTACTCAGTATTTGTTCCAGAATAGCTCTTTATCCTATCCAGATCACCAAATGACTACCATTCTGGCTGTGGCTTCTTCGTTTTTAGTCACAGGAACAGGATACCATATTATTGATAACAGACTGAGTTGATGCAATAATAATATTAACAATAAAACACATTTAAAATATTGTTGAAATTGTTAATAAAGCTTAGTGCAGATATATAGAATAGTATCAAACATGCTGGAGCCGATATATGCTTCTGCTACTTTCATGTAAGAATAGCATGGAAGGTGAATGAGTGGTACACTTAAATGTATTTGCAGCATTCTGTAGGATTTCTGTTACCAGAACTAACAGATTGTTTAATAATGAGTGGAAAAATACTTCATCTGCTTCCATTTGCTGACTGCCTTGTTCTCTGCATTTGCTGATTGAAAAGCATTTTATAAGCTTTGAAGCATCTGGCTACTTACCGAGATAAAAAGCATTATTCTCCCCCATTTGCAGAAAGGAAAAATGAGGCATTGAGCTGCACACAGGAATTTCCCCCCCTGAAATATCATTTCCACATAATGAAGGGAAGGTTCCTCTTTGATTCATCAGTGCACAGCCAGATATGTAACCTCATAATGCGGGATCCCATGGTCTTGTCCTGACTAGTTCTAGACATAACCATATGATATATTTTTTTATAAAGACCTTTTCCTTCTCAGTTGAAATGGCTTTTTGATAATGAATGGAAATGTAATTTAAGCAAATTGAGCAAATGTAAACAGGTCTGTACATGTACAGCTTGTGGTCTTAACATAAGGCAGCAGGAGAAGCCGAGGACCACCCAGGTCAAGGTCTGATCTTACTTCCAAAGCATCCAGTTACCTAATTAAATCCTTTTCTGTTCCTTGTGTTCAGGGAGAGGGGGGGCCTGCAGCTTTCCTACTTTTCTTCCATATGGGGATGCATAATTTAATGATGATCCAGCTGTTGGAGACATGCGAATTGTGAGCAGCTTCATAAATCAAGACGTTGATGAAAATCAGTGTCTAGTCATTTTCTCCCTCTGAGTTTAAAAGGAGCCTTGCAGTTCATAATATAGCTCTGGATCCTAGCTTGACTAGGCTCAACACAAAACATGGTTTTCAGACTCAGAAATCCCAGGGGTGATTGCTATAATAAAAGAAAATGTTCGTATGAATATAGAGAGTGCCCTCTGCTCATTAACGGATCAGTAGAGCTTGTTGTTACATTGTAGAAATAGGAAAAGGGCTAATAGGCTGTGGGTGTGACTTCTCAGAACAGCAGGGCACTTCTGTTGGACTTTTAAACGTACATATTCTGCTTAATGTAACTATGACAATCTAAGTCCTAATAGACATCTGCTGTTTCATTGTGGAGTAAAAGATTGTAAAGAAGCATTTGATAATTAGGTGTGTAGGAGCTCTGTCTGACTACTTTCTTTGCTATATTTGCTATTTAATGACTAATGATGTTCATTTAATCCTTAGAGAAGAGTATTTGAGTTATGGACCTTGGGGCGCTGAAGATAATGGTATGTTAAGGCAGAGGTCCAGGATTTGAATACTTGCAGGCAAACAAGTAATAGCAAAGTCTTGCCACCCGTGATTAATGCTTGATAATTTACTTAATATCAACTATAATCTTATGAATTTGTTATTTTCAAATTAAATATCGAAATGAGCAATAGCTAGAAATGGAAAAATCCCAAAGGCCTAGAATTCAAAGGTTGCCTCTTTGTAATTTTAAATGTTTATAAAACTTTAGATGCCTGAGATGGAAAATTCACCTCACCTGTGCAATCAAAATACAATAATAAATAATTGGCAATATGCTGCCCTCTGGCTGTCTAAAATATTTCAGGTTTTAGACTGGCAGTTACAAACTGAATGGCACTGCCAGGTGATTTACAACATTTTTGCAAACTTCTATTATACAATTTCCAATACGATTTCCTTCCAATCTGCCAATGTGCTAAACAGAATAGCAGATTTTTTTTAATGTGATCTGGTTGCTTCCAAACTTTACATCTGAAGACTAATGTTTGCATTGTTTACTTTCCTCACTTTAAATACACCTTTATGTACTAGTTTCAAATTGAAATTTTATTGAAAATTTAAAGAGAGCTACAAGAATGTTCTGGGCAAATCTGTGGTGTATTTAAAACATTGTAGAAAAGGTCATCAAAAAGGATCAGGGGGTTAAAGCACTTCCTTCCTGGCACATCATAATTTAGAATGAAGACTATTACAGAAGTAAATGAAACAAATGATGAATCTTATAAAGAAAAAAATTGTACAGTTGTAGTCTCCTCTGTAATATAGAATACTAAATAAAATTCTTAATTTATTAGAAAATGTAGTACCACAAGATGTTTTGGTTTGCCATTGGTTTGGTTAGCTATCGATACCCATTTAAACAAACATCAGTAGCTTAACTACAATAGCCATCCGAACCTGCCTCCTAGATTAAATGTACTATCTTCTTTTAAAGCAGCAGAATTTGACATTCGAGAATACATTGGTTATGAAATAAATATCATTATTCTCTTGACGTGAAGATTATACTTACAATCATTAAGGTTTCAGACAGTTAAAAGTAAAGAACTTCCCCTGCAATATTACATTTAAATTAAAAAAGCTGCATTGTTTTTTCCAAAAATGCATGAAGCAGAATTCATGAAAATCAGCCCATCGTGTTTAGAAATTCTTGTTAAACATTGTTCAAGTGGAAATAGCAAAATACCTACATAATTGAAATACTATTACTTGGTTCCAATCACAGTTCTGATAGTTGGGAAATGACGTACAACAGTTTGCACAACATCAGGCCCACAGATGGTATTTTATGAATAATAGTAGTATTCTTCTCTCTGTGTTAGCAGAATTATTTTCTATAGCAGATGATAACCAATCTACTTTATTTATTTATTCTATTTCTGTGCTACCTTTCAAAACCCTGTACATTTTTCTTAACAAAACATTATTCCACATTCAATTTGATGCTACATACAAAATACCATGGAGAACAAAATAATTATGCCAGAGCTAGGAACTGGGGAATTGCATCCCAAGGAATCAGTAATGACCATTGTACACTGTAAGTGAAAACCGAAGGCAATGCTTTGATGTGTGACCCTTAAAATGTGCTGCAAGAGAAATGTTGTGGTAACCCTTTAAAAATCACCAGGGCCTGTTATTCTGGATGTTGACAACTAGCAATTAGCATGACAAACTCATTTTATTGCTGTACCTATTTTCAAATCTGTCCAGAAATCGGCCTATTGCCTATCTGACTGGTGACTGACTCAATGGATTTTGAAAATATAAATTATCATGGATATGACAAGAATTAATAAGTTGCAGAACTTTTTGAACTGTATGTCCAAAGAGGGGAGATTTATACTGATGTTTTTTTATAAAGTAAACCACAAACTAGATAACTTTCCAAAGTCTCCTAGCTTTTTGATCTTGAGTGGTTTTGTGCAATAAGATATTTTCAAATAGGGGAAAAAAAATCATTTATACAGCAGACACTTTATCTGACTTCATCTTTCAAGAATGTATGAGGCTAACACTAAGCACCATTTAATCATGTGCAAATGACCTATCAGGAAATCAGCCAGGAAATGGATATAGATTCCTGAGCACTGATGCAAAGTATTGCATGGGTATACTTTTCTAACAACACAGCAATTGTTATTTTTGAATTAAATAATCCTTACTGAAGACACCAAGGGTTACATATGTGATTGCTTAGCTATGGATTTTTAACAAGATTCAAAACAGCAATCTTTCAACCCAAGAACTTTTTTCACAACATCCAGCAATATCCAGGGTAGGAATGTAAAATAGTAGTTTTTTTCCCAGCTTCTTGGGAGTAGTTTGTGAAAAAACTTTCAAAATTAGAAGAATGCTTTAATTCTCTAATCACGTAACTGAAGCCTTCTTCAATGGACCATTTGCATAACAATGCTATTTTTTTTATTCCCAGTTTGGAACTATCTGCTTGATGGGCCTGCACAAACCTTTCTTGTCTATATTGCTGTATCATTTAGCCATCTTTCCCAATTATTGCCCACAGAATTTGTGGTACTTCTCTTTCCAGCATTTCTGACAATTGACCATATTGACTCGGCATTACAGATGTTGCAGACCAACATTTGAGAACATAGTAAATCTTTGTTTTGGGGGGGGGAGGCTTATTACAGAACTTTTGCAATCTTTTTTCCCAAAAGATTCAAGGTAATATAAATGTGATACTAGCCTATGTATTTTTGTAATATTAATGGCCTATCAAAAGTCAGCTGGGATTTTCAAAGCAGGATCAGATTTATAGGCATTATATCTTGTCGTTTGCATTACTCATGCAAAAAAACTCTCTCAAAAACCAGATTTCTCTGCTTGCTTTGCCATCAGCTGTGATGAGGCCTGTGTCTTGTGCTCATTTTGCTTTGTCATTTCCCTACTACGTAGCTTTTTTTGGACATTGCCATCATGATAGTGCTTCACATGCAAAATTATCTTAACTATAGATCCTGTGCAGAGCTCTCCTGTTTAAATGCATGTCATATCTGGAGGCAGTTGCTATTTTATAGTTGGAAAATTGTAGTAATCGTGGAGGATTTTCTGTTTATTTATTTGGATATTTTTATATAACTTCTCAGGCATTCCTACAATAGCTCTTAAAATATTAAATAAAAAAATATTATAAAATGTAGTATCCTATTATGAACTCTTTCTTCTAAATTAATGATTAATATATAAAATTAATATATAAAATTTCTGATGCATAAACCACTTCTGAAAAAGCTTGCC
>JANHJO010004069.1:65090-77529 GCA_032468235.1 Pseudoxyrhopus heterurus | reverse complement strand
TGCTGAGGGCAGGACGTTGAAACGAGCTAGGGAGAAGACTCTTCTATACTTGGGGATGGTTAGAGTGTAAAAGTATGTGACCGTCTTCAATCCATAGTTATTATATTGGCTGAAGATCAAAGGGGAGCACGTTTTGTTAGCCCTGGCTCTTAGATATTGCAAATCTATGTCCACAAGCCGTTGGACTACCCTAAATTGGGCGTCCTTGAGACCAGTGGAATGGCATTAAAAGTAGTAGTAAATCTCATTGAAATGAAGAAGTTACTTTTCAATAAATATTTTGTTTTCCTTCCTGTTCCCCAAAAATGTATAAAAACAATTTCAGGTGGCTGAAACGGACTCCATGTTACAAGCAGTCACCTTTTCGAATAGCTTTTCTCTAAGGCAAAGCCTGGCAATAGAAATCACTCATGAAAATGTGCTGATCACTCTCTCTGAATCCATCAAGTTTCACAAGACCATTTACATTTTTTTTTAATTTATTTATTTTTATTTCTTTATAATTTTTACAAATAATTCAAGGCCATGAATATATTCAACACACCATCTTGCAAATGAGGATTTTGAGATATTCCAGAAGAATTGTTAGTAGCGTACATATATGTGCTCTGTGCTCCTATTAGCTACATAACACTTTTTCAAGGACTTCGCGTTGATTCCTTTTATGAAGGCTGTATTAAAGCCTTCTAAAGACATTGTCAGATGATGCCCCAAATTTTGGTATGATCAAAGTATTGTTGAATAAAGCTTATCTTTTAAAAATGGGAGGAATTAAAAAATTTAAAGTGTGTGTTTTTTTTTAAATCAGGTGAAGTGTATGAAATCTCCAAACGCCGAGTTCTTCAAGGAAAATCTGTTCCTCATTATGCAGCTCTAGAACCAGATGGCAGTGGCCTGATGGTTATCTCCTACAAGCCCTATACTCTTTTGCAGAATGGGGAGACCAAGCAAGATGAAAATGAAAAGGAGAAAACAGAAGCAAACAGGAAAGGTAACCTCCCTACAACTCATGCTATCCTGAAGCTTTAATAGTGGAAAAGATAATTAAAATCATGCAGGCTTGAAAATTCTTCATCTTAGCCATGTGGCAATCTAATCCCAGAACATCAAAAGCAACCTTGATATGTTAGTTTGTCACAGTTTTTACAATTAAAAGTAATTGTAGAAGTTAGAATTACAGTGTGTATACCAGTATGTTCTGTCCCAGGCTATTAACAAACGCTCCTAGCCACCTTTCAAAGGCAAACTTCCCTTTTATTTAAACAAACACATGAATTGTCCTTATTATCAATGTTTGTACAAACGAACCTGCCAAGTTATCCAGGAAAGCTGCCAAATCCAGAGATAACTTCACACACACACAAGCTTTGAGTCCGAAGCAAGAAATAACAGTCCAAGATAATTGCAGAGACACTATTCTTTAAGCAAAAAGCAAGATTCAAGGTATAACACAGTATACAGTGGGCTTTCCAATTGTTTAAATATTAAAAGCCTTCAATACTGTAAGATTATAAGACATTATAGTGATGCAGAAATACGACATATTCCAATTTCTGTTCATTTAAGTGAATAAGATAAATAGACTTCTCAGAAGATGCTATCATAGCCTAGTTCAGACATGATGGGTAATGTTGTTCATTCAAAAGGTTCTGCCTTTTATCTAGCAATGTTGCTAGAAAAACATCCATGCTAATAGGTTCATCTATCCTGTATAGCCAAATAAGGGAAAGTGATACTTTTATTTTTTTTAAAATTGGTATGTTCTATGTTATATTGATGACTGAGTAAATTACAGTATATTTGCGGTAAGGTTATCTTATTATACTATTCAGTTAGTGTCTAACAATGACAGTAATAATGTTTTTCAGTGATTCATAAGATATAATTGTTGATGTGATTTTATAAATGGGAACAGTCAAGGAAAAATGTCAACTCTATGACTAACAGCCCTGTCATTTAATTCATTGGAAGATAATTGCATACAATTCAAGTTGCATTGGGCTGTATCAACATAAATACAATTTCAAAATTGGTGGAAGTAACTGTTCTGCTCTTTTTTGGTCATTTTTTAAACTCTTGTATCTAGTTCTGGGCTCCATGATTTATGGATCTTGAAAAATTGGAATAATTTCAAAGTAGGGCAGTGAAGATGATCAGGGACTTTAAATCTAAGTGAAGAGAAATGAAAAAAAAATGAATATGCTTGACCCTGATAAAAGATGACTAATAATGGATAAGATTACACTTTTCAGTTTTAGAAAAGACTTCCTAACATTAGGAGCAGTTTGACCATGGAACCCCTCATCTGGATGTAGTAAGATGGTTATTTTTCTGGACTGCTTTAATTTGCATTTCTTCACTGAGCAGTATATTAAACTCATAGCCTAAATGGTCCCTTTGCAACTCCTATGATTCTATTTATCTATGCTTTGTATTTTTTAATTCTCTTTACATTTAATGATTATTTGCACCTTCCTAGATTTTAAGTAATGACAGATGATATACTTTGGAGCTGCTGTTACTTTTCTTTTTCTAGTTTCAGGTAGCTAAGCAATGCAACATTTTATTGTACAAATAACTGGGTTTTTGACAGCTATTCCACAAATCTTCAATGTTTTAGCCTTTAGCTAATTATGTATTCCCCTTATGTGCTTCTGTTTATAGAACCTCTATATTACTGGCAACAGACTGAAGATGATTTGACAATCATTTTCCGACTCCACGAAAACTTTACCAAAGAAGATATACATGTCAGCTTTTCTCCAAATCATCTCAGTGTAGCATTGAAAGATCCACAATTTCCTATACTGAAAGGTGACCTTTTTTCATTGATTGACCATGAAAGCTCCACATGGATAATTAAAGAAAATAGGTATTTATTTTAGTGTTGTGTACTTGATCTGTTGAATTTGTTACATATGTCAATCTGTAGCTTATTGCCATTTTTCATCCACCTTCTATTTAATGGGGAAAGGGGTAACCAGGTGATGGTATTACTATTACATTAATATCTTCAGTGTAGATTGTCATGATGAAATGAATATCAGTAGTATGTAGCATTCAGCAAAGCACTCCCTATGGCATTTAACATCTGAGTTTGGAAATAGATAGTCACCCATGTGTGATTCATAAAATAATGTTGAACCGATTGCTTATCTATAACTGAAGTTTTTCATGTGGTCATCTGTAAATCCACATGATCCAGTCACTTTCCTATTGCAGATGGTTTGTTTTTCTTTATAGTTTTGGAATTGCTATCAGTCATCAAAATTGAGGCGAACACATGGTATATAAGGCTGGGGGTGGGGGGAGAGATTCTTAAGGAATGATTCTAAACTGTTCCAGTGAAAGTGCACCATCTACAATATAGGTGTGAATTCATAGTTGGGTTTCCTTGAAGAACCCTCAGTTACTACTATCAAAGCATTGTGAATATATTAATTTATTTAATATTAAGTCCTATATTCTACCTTTGGTTATGACTTATCAATGTTTATCTATTTTATCCCTTCCCAGATTAGAGATAATTTTAATTAAGAAGGAAGAAGAGAAGCGTTTATGGCCAGAACTGATAGTTGGTGATTCTCGGGGGGAATTTATTATGGACCCAGCTCAAAGTGCCACAATAGCTGAGCAGCTGATGTATCTTACCTCTGATGAAATGGTAAACTGATGATAAAATCTGTGGTTTTAATATATACACATGCCAAAATGTATTGTAATCTAGTGGTTAAATTGTACATTGCATGATTTTTTAAATCATACTTTATTGAATATCCTACAGTTGATTGGCTTTATTTATTAGTTAGCTTTAGATATGCTAAAAGTGATGGACATGTTTCGGCCTATATATATGAAATTCAATGATTATACCTTAAAGAAAAGCTCAATATGCATAAACAAAAAGAAAAGCTCAATATGGATAAACAAAAAAAACCCAGCACAATAATCCTTCCAAAATTCTGAGTTTCCAGGTTTTTTTTAATGAGAAACAATAATTGTTTCCCAATGTACAGTCTGAAATGTTTCATTTTGGAGTGCAATTATCTCATGCTCCTATGAATCGGCTATATTCTGGAATTAAACCCTTTTTAAGGTATCAGTGAAATACTGGATACAATACATGTATTATAGATTTATTATTATATCACATGCTTCTTTTTTACTGCTATTTTATTAATGTTGGCTCACAGAATGCATAGAAAGCTAAATTGAATTCCTGATTTTAGAATCCAGATCCTAACAAAGAAAATCCCCCATGTAATGCGCAAGAGCTAGAAGAATGCGACATTTTCCTTGAAGACAGTACAAGTTTATGTAGATTTGATGGTCGTACCATGAAGATCACTCATGTGGTAAGCATTAGATTATATTCTTCAATTCCATAATGGTTGACAATTTGCAGAGTTCGTTTCTTTTTTCTGTTGGTTTTTCTGGACCTTCTAATTCACAGGTGTCAAACTTGATCTCATCACATGACGTGTGATGTTTTTTGCCTTTACGGAGCCAGGATGGGTGTGGCCTGCACGTGACGCATCTGGCCCACGGCCTGCCAGTTTGACACCCCTGTTCTAATTGTTTTCAACCATAATGATGTCCTTTCAGACAGAAATGGATAGAATCATGTTTTTGTGACTTTAGTCTTTTCTAAAACAATATGGAGTGAGTGAGAATGTGTATTTTAATCTCTGTTTTTATATACTGTTTTATATTGTGTATTTTAAATTTTGTTTTTATATATTGTTTTATATTGTTTTTAACCATGTTGTACGCCGCCCTGAGTCCCTAGGGAGTGGGCGGCATATAAATTCATTTAAAATAAAAATAAATAAATATGGCAGGTGTTCTCTTCCAGAGTTACTTCCCTCAACCATTGCCAACATGCCTGATCTAGGAGAGCTGTCCACTCAGCCCACCTGGTTCCCTGGTCTTCCCAGAATCTTACTTTTTCTACTGCTCCTTAGTAACCACTATCAACTACAAACATGCTGTCACAAAGGAAGCCATTCACCCGTAGAATTTTCCTGCTCTCTTTCCTGCCCCCTCTTCCCAAAAACAAGATATACCTAGGGCAATCAGACAGATAATCAGATAACATGCTTTTATTTACAAAGATCAACATTATGCAGGCAATGGCTTTCCCATGAGATTCTATGGAAGTGACTGATTTTGAAGAAGCAGGATAGAAAGAGTATTGACACATTTCTGAACTCTGATGGTAGAAAAGGTTCCTGAGAACATCATGGGCAGCAAAAAAAAACAAAAACAAATGGATCATTGAACAAATTGATCTAGAGTTATCACTTGAGGCACAAATGATCAGGTTGAAATGACTATATTTTGGACATATGTGAAGACCTGTGTCTGTTTAGAAGTCTTTAATACTGGAAAAGGTAGAAAGGAAAAAAAGACAGTGATTAGCAGTAAGTTGGCGGATTCAATTGTGGTGGTGATGGGTGCACCCTTGGATGCCATGAAGGGCCAGGTTATAGACTGATCATCCTGGAGAAAATCTGTCTGTGGGGTTGCCAAGAGACAACACTAACTTGATGAGACATAATTGGTCAATGAAAAAAGTCTGAGCTGTATTTTAGCTGCCAAGTTATACATATCGAATGGACAAACTAGTTTATCCCACTAGTCGTTTATTAAAAGAATTCTGTATAAAAACATAGCTTCCAGTTTGAGGTGCTATCTCTCAAATCACATGGAACAGTAATCTCCATAAATTTGTAATACCACTTATTTCCACGTGATACCTTTTGGTTAATTGAATTAATTGAATTTCCTCATGTTACTTTATCTGCACCATCGTATCTTATGTGGCCACCAAGAACTGATCAGTTAAAAACTTTATCACTAGTGTCAGCTTGAACCCTTAAACCTAGAAGGATGGTCATGCCATAACATTTCATTAGCCATAAACCAGCCAATGCTTAATATAGCTCATTGTAATGTGTCATGTCGACCTAACTTAAAATCTGCTGTGCAGCAATCTGCTCTTACTATAATTAAAAATAAACTTCACCTTTTCAGATGGCTAATACTTACACAACTTGACATTTAGAAGGGAGCAGCAGAACGAGTATTAACTTCTAGCTGGGTGCAATAAAGATGAACCTATCCATAGGCTTATTGAAGCATAGATCTTCAGTCTACATTAGCCTTTTCAATCTGGTGCTTTCCAAATACATTAGACTATAACTTACAGGATTTCCAACCTTGAGAATTACATAACACAGTTGATCAATCCATCAGAGTAAGCAGGGCACCATTTTCAGCTCTTTTTCTTTTTTTTTAGGGCAGGTTGTGCTATTCTGAGGAGAAAAAAGTATTAAAATTTCCTCACATGTTGGGTGCTATTTTGGGCAAGGGGAGAGATTTAAGACATTTATTTTCCCTGCAAATTCCTATGCCAAAAAAACTGAGTTTGAAAAATTTGTCCATTACATTGATAAGAGAAATCATTCTCTGTGTTCATCAAGCAAGGCAAGAGCAGGAAGTGCTGTTCCCAGAAGAAAAAGATTGTCCATCCCTGATATAATGGAACCAAAGGGCATCAGGTGGAAAAGGTTTATCCATATTGTCATTTCCAGTGGTGGGATTCAAATTTTTTTATTACCGGTTCTGTGGGCATGGCTTGGTGGGTGTGGCTACGTGGTCAGCCAATCAGAGGTGATATTTGCCGTGGTCAGTCAATCAGGTGGTATTTGCTGGTTGTCCCGAATTATCTCTGCCAGTTCTCCGGAACCTGTGGGAACTGGCTGAATAGCACCTCTGGTCATTTCTCTTTGAATGCAAAACTGCATGGAATGGTGGTATAACATGGAGTTACTAACCAAAGCAACCTGACCATCATTGTGATGATACTAGTATATTTTTAATTCATTATAATTCAAAATGATGCTGTGGTTAATTTTGAGTATGTATGGATGAGTCTTACTATAAAAATTAAAGCATTAATTTAATAAGTTGCTTTCTTTATTGAGTTTCTAATTGCATTCTAATTCCACTGGTGGTACAGTAATTAGAATGCAGTATAGCAGGCTAACTCTGCCCGTAACCTGGAGTTTGACCCTAGTGGGGCTCGAGGTTGACTCAGCCCTTCATCCTTCTGAGGTCAGTAAAATGAGGACCCAGATTGTTGGGGGAAATATGCTGACACTGTAAAATGCTCAGCGAGTGCTGTAAAGCAGTGTGGAGCAGTATATAAGTCTTAAGTACTATTGCTATTGAGTTTACACAAAAATGCAGGATTAGGGCAACAGCATATTGAGCACTGAAGAACAGAGATATAATAAGTCCAGAAGTATTGAAGCAAAAGAAAAATGTCCCTTCTAGAGTTATTTTGGTTTCTGTTTTTTGCCTGAGGAGAGGAAGAATACAGAACTTCCAAAAAAAAAAAAGTAATTTATTTTATTTTCAGTGATGAAATCATTTTATTTTTTAACAAAATAATTATATGTAAAATATGTATGATTATATGTAAAATTTTAAAAATAGTTCTGTATATAGATTTCATTTCCTTGTATATTAACCCATTATAAATCATTAAAAATAAAATGTTATAGATTCATTGAAAACCATTTTTCTAAGTTTCTAAATTTTCACAGCCATAAATTGCCCAGAAAATAATGAAAACGAATGGTTTTTTGTTTGTTTTGTTTTAAATCCCTCGGCTTTTACAGCTGTAGGGGAAAGACCCATTACAGTGGTCAGATCCAGAAATCATATTATTTTTATTCCAATTTGATCAAAATGAGCCTCAAAAGATAATGCTCTACTGCTTCTGGCCTTTTTAAATATATAAATTTAGGTAGGTGTGCTACCAGCATAGGAAACCGTAGAATGAAATTTACTCCACCAAAAAGCTTCAGAAAATTATTTAAAACTTCCCATTCTGGCTTGAATTGGAAGAATGCTACTTACATTTACAGGGAGTCCTTGCTAAATGACCATTGTTTTAGCGACTATTTGAATTTACAGCGGCACTGAAAAAAGTGACCTATGACCAGTTCTTGCACTTAAGACTTTAGAAGCACTTCAGAAATGTGAGAATTGAAAAAAAATCATGACAAATGAAATTTATAAACTAACGCTGAGCTTGTCAATCAGAAAGGTTGGCAGTTCAGCAGTTCGAATCCCTAGTGCCACATAATGGAGTGAGCTCCCATTACTTGTCCCAGCATCTGCCAACCTAGCAGTTGGAAAGCATGTAAAAATGCAAGTAGAAAAATAGGGCCCACCCTTGGTGGAAAGGTAACAGCGTTCCATGCAGTTTCAGCATTTAGTCATGCCGGCCACATGATCACAGAGACGTCTTCAGACAGTGCTGGCTCTTCGGCTTTGAAACGGAGATGAGCACCGCCCCCTAGAGTCGGGAACAACTAGCACGTACGTGCGAGGGAACCTTTACCTTTATTGTCTTAACATTTATTTTCAATCTGGAAGACTATAATTGTTCCATAATGGCTTTTAAAAACTAATTCTTGGGTAAATTGAATTTAATGAAACCATTAAATATGCAGATCTGCTGGAGAAGGAGATTATTTGTTTCAAGAATATTCTTCCTGACTCAAACTCATTTCGTCCACTTGGTGGCTCCATAAGACAATGTAATCTAGTAAAAAACTCCGGTACTGAAGCTCATTGGAAGTCTTATTCCTTGCAGGGTGAAACAGGAAGATCGTATAATATGTTCTGAGACTCTCCAGGAGAGCAAAAATACAAATAAGCTTAAATTATATGAATATCAGTGTAGGAATGAACCATGTATATTATTATAAAAACGATTTGTGTTAAAGGCAAATAGTTAAAAAGACATCTTTACAAATTGATTCAATTATCCAGTTAAAGGCGGCTTCATAAATAGAAAAATCAAATGATTGTAGAGAGGAGATGTTTTTGCAGTCACTGACCTCAGTATGCATGCCCTGACAATTACGCATTACTCTATGCACATTTGAATAGAGGACATTTAATATAAGTAATGATTAGGATATTGAACTAAAATAGAAACTAGTGGGTGACTTGAGGCGTGTTAATTTCTCTCAGCCCAGTCTTATATCTGAGGCTGTTGTCATGAGGAATAAAATGAAGGGCGATCCCTTTGAATGCAGGCTTGAGAACCTGGAGATAGGTGAGGATATAAAATCTAACTAATAAATATCAGTGGCATAGTCCGATAGCCCCTTATGAACATGGAGCCTCTGTTATGTCAATCTTAAGTGAAAAAATGGCTGTTTGTCTGGCAGAAGACAGAATGTACACTGAAATAATACAGAATTATCACCACAAATAAAATCTTAACCCCATATTACCTCAAAAGCCTTCTCTCCCTCCCTTTTGATTTGTTTATAATCTGGGGGCTCTGGGTAACATATAAACTCATAAAAAGAGCAAATAAAATGGATGCTTAATGTCTACCCCATAACGGACATTAAAATTGTGTTTGAAGAGGGTTGTTTCTGTCTTCCAGAATATTGAAAGGAAGACCTTTGAGGTACCTAAGTGATTTTTTAAAAAACTGCTTTTCCCTATTACCCCTTTTCCCAGTCTCAAATAATATCATTAACAGGGGTGGGTTTCAAATATTCCAGCAACTGGTTCTCTGCCCGGTTGCTGGGTGGGCGTGGCCATGGTGGGCGTGGCCTAGTCGGCCTCGTGCAACATGGCATGGGGGCGCATTTTCGCCCTCCCCAGCCTGGGGATGACTTCCAGGAGACCCAAGTTTTGCTCTCCCCAGGCCCCAGAGCAAAAACGGCCTCCCCAGGGCCCCCAGAGCCCGGAAATAGGCCTTCTGCAACTTCCGGGAGGCCGTTTTCGCTCTCCCAAGGCCCTAGGGAGCTTCACTGATCCCTGGGGAGAGCAAAAACAGCCTTGCCAGAGCCTCCATGCACAGCCAAACTTACCTGGCATCCAAAAATGGGCAGCGCAAAGACTCCGAGGAGGGGAGGAGCAGGGTGAACCAGATGGCAAGTTAACATCCAGTTCGCCCAAACTGGTCCAAACCGGTAGAAACCCACCCCTGAGAAGGTTTGTAATTAAAATGGTGTTAAACAGTTTTCAGACAGAATTTATAACTTCTCATGCTAAATAAAGCAATATTTGATAGACTTTGATGTATGATTCACTCACAGTGGCATATAATAAAGTGGAACCCTCATGTGTGAATTGCAAACCCAAAGTTACTCTTGCCTTCCACCTGTGAAATCAGGTGTTCAGATGTATACACAGAGTTAAGATGGGTAATTCTGTACAGTGCTATGAGGTGGCTAAAACTTGAAACAAGGAATAAGCATGATGTATTATAATATAATATGAACCTTAGTAAAAGACAGGATGTCTTCAAAGTAAGTGACATTTGGCAGTCTGCTTCTCATTTTGAAAGTACTGTTTATGCAACCTTGCATCACAGAATCACATTCAACTGCAAAATTATCCAACTGTGACAAACTAGGTCACCCAAACTGAAAGAAGGATTTTTTTTTTTTAAGGTGGGGAATGTTTAGGTCAGTACAACAGCTTTAATTTGTACTGTAGCTTGAAAACATCAAGTGAGAGACATACAAATCAAAATAAAACTGAAAGATCAAACTCAGGCAAAGCACATGGTAAAAGCAGGATACAAAAATGCTTTCTCGCCTGGTAAGTATAACTAACAATTGTCCCAGTTAATTTAAATAGAAGAAGCTGCAAATAGGTGGAATTTCTTTTTTGTTTTGTTTTGTGTTGTACATTTTTATTCCTGCAGAGCAATTGTACTTCCTAAGAAAAATGCAAGACGAAAGGAAACAAATCTCTGTCACTCACTCTGTTTTCCAAGTGACAAAAACCTTTCCAACTCAGAAAAAGAGCAGACAACCCCAAGAAGCCCAGATCAAAAGAGACACAAGAAGGCTGGAAACTATCCTACATTTAAAAAAATTATGGTTTTCCTTTACTAATTGACAAGGATCTGCGCTAACAAGCAAGCAGGGCAACTTCAGCCTAATTCATTTGAGAAGAATTCTTCATATGACCATCCATCTTAAAAGTAGAAGCTATTGGCTTTGGAAAAGGAAAGGGGTGTGGTGAGATGAAGTCCCTGCAAGATAATTTCCTAAAAAAAAAAAAAAAACCTCTCTCTTTTTCTCTTTCTTCTACTGTCTTTCTCTTTCTCTCCTCTACCCAAAAGACCCCAAGCAAGACAAAAGTAGGAGAAACATCAAGGGAGAGAGATGTTCCTGGCTATGTATACATCCAGCCAGGTCTGCCTGAATAGAAATGGAAAGCATAGGGTGGGTTTGGTTTAGGCTGGGTTTGGCTTGGGGTATTGTCTTCCCTTCTCCTGAGCTGCCTTGCCAGTGGTTTCTTTTTTACCAAAAGCCGTAACCATTTGATTATTGAGGAAATATCCGCATCCACAGTGAATTACGTTGCTTATCTCATTAGTGTGGAAGAGCCATAACTCAAAGCTAGTGAAAAAGCTACAGGGGGAGGAAGACAAAGAAAGAGAAGGACTTGTGCACTGCATTGTTTGAGATTAACCCTGAACTGTTCACCATGAAATATAGCCTTTATTATCTGAGGAATCAGATTGGTGCAAAAGTGGAGTAATTTAAAAATAAAAGCTGGTTTGCTTCTTACTGTAGTGCCATGACTTGTACATAAGTCAAAGAGAAAGGCAATTAGGGACAAATACGTCAGTGTCAATTTATGTATTTATTTTTATTAATTTGTTAACCTAGCCATATGATTGATTCATCATCGTCCCAAGCCTGGATAAATGGGAAGGGTTAGGGAAAGCAATGGTGAACTACCTTGTAAAAATTTATCAAGAATTTCCTGATGTACAAAAATTTATCAAGAATTTCCTGATGGCTTTAGAAAGGGGTGTGGTACTCAAGATCATTTTACCAAAGGATTATGGAAAAGGCACACAAATATCAAAAGGGTATATATATGTGTTTTATCTAGTACAGAAAAGCTTTTGACTATAGAACACAATAAGCTACGGGTGGCTTTGTGTGATCTTGGTGTCCCAACTAAGGCAGGCAATAGTGAGAACACTCTATGGAGACACAGATTGGTTCAGGATCAGTAAGCAAAGTCAGACAGGGATATATTTTATCACCATTTTTGTTCAATCTGTATGCTGAGGTCCATGGAGATTCTCAGTCATCCAAGTCATGGTTATCCCAAAGGTGCTTTTTCAAGAGGCAACTGGACTTTCTGGTCAGAGTTAAAGAAGCTTCTTGCATGAGAAGCTAAACATCTTCAAAGAAAAACAAGGAAGTCCCGTTGCCTCTTGTAAAAGTACCTTTGGGACATGTGTGCTAAGGTGATTATGCGGAAATTAAACCTAGAATTGCCTGATTTGGAAGTGAAGATTGGAGGAAGAACCATAAATAATCTGAGGTACGCAACTCTATTGGCTGAAAATAAAGAAGACCTGGAG
>JANHJO010004069.1:41694-57315 GCA_032468235.1 Pseudoxyrhopus heterurus | reverse complement strand
CCTCTGAAGACATCGGGGCTTCAGCAAACTGTCGCATGTCGTTCTTCAGCGTCCCGACATCTTCGGAGGCTTCGGCATCCCCCGGAGCCTCCACCGCAGCTCTGGTGGCTTCTGCGTCTCCCGCCGGCCTCGTACCAGCCTCCGTGACTCCCACCGCATTCTTCGTCCCCGCTGGGGCCTCCACATGAAGCCCCAACGTTTTGAGGAAAAGGGGCACAGCCGCGCTTTAAGATCTGTGCAGTTCTGGGCTGGGCAGCGAAAAACCCCACCACGCCCCAGGGCCCAGTTCACCCTCGCACGGGGAAGGAGCGGAAGCGCTGAACAGTGCCCCACAGAGAAGACCGGGCCCAGCGGAATGTGTGAGGCTGAACTGGGCCCTCGGGCATGTCGGAGCGTGGTGGAATTTTTTCCTGCCCATCCCGGAGCTGCCGAGATCTTCCTTTCCCTTTGTCGCAGTGGCAGCTTGGAACTTCAAGTGGGTTTTGAGGAAAAGGGGCGCAGCTGCACTCTAAGATGTGGGCAGCTCCGGGCTGGGCAAGGAAAAACCCCACCGTGCCCCGACGCACCCAAGGGCCCAGTTCAGCAGCCAGATCACGGCCCCAAAAGTAAAAGTGCTGCGTTGGCTCTCTCCCTGGCTGCCTCTCGAGAAGCTCCCATGAAGCAGAAGCGGGTTCCCTGGGGGGTTCCCACAGCGGGGGCCTGGAAGGATGGAAGACCCAGCCGCCCACTCCCAGATGGGCGGTGGCACTGTGGGGCGAAGGGACAAGGTGCGGGCGCCTTAGAAATCCACGACCGGGCAATGACGGGGTGAAGGGGAATGGTGCGGGTGCCTTACAAATACAGCCTACTTTGAGTTGAAGGTGAGCTGATGAAAAGAACAAAGTAAGCTGGGGGGAAGATTGAAGCTCCGCTGTTGAGTTGAAGCCAAGATTGAAGCCGGTGGGTTAAAGCCATGCTGCTCTGCCTCTGGGATGAGGTAGAAGTGGCGTTGTTGGAACTATTGGGCATGCGCTGTACTGTGCTGTTCGAAATGTGAGCATGTTCAGTACAGCTTTGTTCCTGTTTTGGTGCGGGTGTGCATTTTGCCACATTTTTGGGGGGTGTTCTGGGGTGTTTAGGGGTTCGTGACCCTGACAGGGACTGTCTCCCTATGGAAAGGTACCTATGTACCAAGTTTTGGAAAGATTGGTGGAGAACTGTAATTTTGTATAGAGCACATACAAACGTACATCCCTCCCGGACTTCCGTTTCATATATAGAGATTAATTAAATTTATTGGCCCCCCCATCTTGACCACGGGGTAGCTCCAAGTGGCTTACACTACTTTCTTCAGAATTTCCTTCATTGTGTAAGGCACAGGTAGTCTATATTCTCTCTCAGAAACCAGTATGCCCCAATACCAGACGTTCTGGTAATGTGTTAAAGGAAACTGATCTATAGTCAGAGAGCAGTTTCATTTAGCATTATATGTATTTGCAGCAATGCCTCTGTATAGTAGAGAACTACCCAGTGGGATAGTAGATAATACCCAGTGAGGCAGTTTGGTTCAATCAGTATAAATGGATGTTTTGTAACAAAATATAACTTCTATGGCAACCATTTTGTAAATAGGTAAGTCTCCAAAAGAAGAAGGGGATGATAGAGAATGAGTTGGTTGGATGGAGTCACTGAAGCAGTTAGTGCGAGCTTAAATGGATTCTGGGGGATGGTAGAGGACAGGAAGGCCTGGAGGAAAGTTATCCAGATGGGCCAGACACGACTTCGCAACTAACAACAACAAGTCTCCTATGAGAAGCATTTTTAATGCCCCATCACACCATCACATAATTTTAAATATACAATCAGCTCAAAAGGTCTAGCTCTAGTGTAAACTTTCTATACCTCCCCCTTCTGCACACACAGAGATTCCTACTAGATATTTCTAGGTATTACTTTCCTCACTGGTTGATTATCCAGGAATACACTGCTATATGGAAAGAACAAATAGAACTGCCTGCTGTTCTGCAGCACGTGATAAGATTGACTTTTTTCTTCCTATATAGTTAAAAAAATATAGTTTGGGCAAAATTTATGTATAATTCATCTGTTAACAAATTTCATTAATTTAAAAAAAATGCCTTTCAAGTAAACATTTGAGGACAAAAAAATCAAAGGAAATTAAGTTACTGGAAAACAGGGGGGGATTTCTATTTATTACTGTAGAATATTTATAAACTGCCATTCTTCTTTACCTAACCAACTAGTCCTATAAAGTAAAGCAAATAAAACAATTGAATTAATAATGACCCATCTCATTGCAATGGATTATATGTTTTACAAAGTAGATTTGATGTTTACTGTTCATAGTAGCATTGGCCTTTTACATTGTATTAAGCTAAATTTCTATTGTAATACACTTAGTAAATAACAGATGCTAACAGTGGGTATGCAGTGGGCATTCTGTGTAATTCAGATCTGCAGAATAAAATAAAATGACATAACATTGTTTTTGTTTCTTTGCTAGCAAATGATCCTTTGTGCCATATTTGTTTAATAAAAAAGGAATTCTTTTAAATTCTATTTCGATGTCCCAGTCCTCTTTTCTCAAGATATGCATGAATTCTACTATTTAATTATTTAGGAAGTTCCTTAAGACTTGGCTTTTTTTCCCAGGCCTGGAGACCGGGTGTTTGTTGAGTCCCTTGTTAATATTATTATTGTCCATGCATCCAAGCACTTATGTTTTTAACTATGTTTTTAAGTTTTTGTGCTATAAATATTGAAAGCCGCTCAAGGTCTTTTCAGAGTTGGTTAGCTCTGAAAATCTACTCAATCCATCAAAATAAAGAATAAGATAATCCAACTTGCATATATTGAAAATTATTGGATCTGAAATCAAATAGCCATGGTGGCGCAGTGGTTAGAATGTAGTATTGCAGGCTAATCCTGCTGACTCCTGATGGCCAGCAGTTTAGCAGTTTGGCACCGGCTCAAAGTTGATTCAGCCTTCCATCCTTCCGAGGTGGGTAAAATGAGGACCCAGATTGTTGGGGGCAATATGCTGACTCTGTAAACGCTCAGAGAGGGCTGTAAAGCCCTGTGAAGCAGTATATAAATCCAAGTGCTAGTGCTATTTCTAAATGGCCATAAATGCAGGCCATTTCCTGGGCTCCCAAAAAGCAGTGAGGTGGTGGCAGCAGGAGGAGCAGCCTTCAGAACATCAGAATCAGGACATAAATGCCTTCTGAGGAGGAGAGTGGCACTAAACAAGTGATCATAAGTCAAGGACTACTTGTATAAAGATGTAAATATTCTTTGCCCACCCTGTTTTAAAATACACCTGTTTTCACAAGTCATTTGTACTTTCTACCTTATTCTGGATATGCCCACAACTAATGAAGGAAGATACGTTCACAATTCATTTGCCTCAGGTAAAACTGTTCTGCACTACCATTTTTGGAAATACGACTTCACAATGGTCAAGACACTTATTTGACATGAAAAAAAAAACTTCTCTTGACATGCTGGTGAACAGAGTTGGTCGATGCTGTGATTCTGACGCATGCTTATAAGGTTTCTTAAGAAAGCCTTATTTATACATTCTTTTCCAATGAGGGAATTATTATACAAGCCAAATCTCCCATAGCTTTCTTTTATGTACACATTTAAACCAATCCCCCTCCACCCCAAATATTCCTTTACTTCACTTTTCCTCAACCTTATTGCTTCATTATGGATGATACCTGCTCTATTTTGGAGCTTGTTGCTCATTCTTCGTATTTGAGAATTGATGTGTGCTTGCATGCATGTATGAGAAAGAAAAAAATAACATTTCCTTTGGTTGATGGGGACTTAAATCTAGAAGTGCATCCATATATTTCAACTATTTGTATGTTTACAGCTATTTAAGTATAGTCTGCAGTTGTATGGAAAACAGCCAAATTACCTGTTGCACACAGGACTTTGCATTGAGGAAAAAGAGTTCAACTGTGGTCTTGTCCTTCAGAAACGAAATGCTTTCTATGTAAAATCTAAAAGAAATGGAAAGAGGAATAATTTTATTGCGCAGTTGTAAATCAAAGGTTAAAAACCAATGCTGTTGTACTGCAAATCAATTCAATTAGTCCAACAGCACCACGCAAAAACATTAGTACGATACGTAAAACAAAGGGGAAGGTTTAACAAACATATGTATTGTAAAAATCAGATTGTCGTTTGAGTCAGCAAAGAAATTCACTCCCCAAGAGTATTTTTCAATGAAAGCATAAGATATCACTGCAATAAAAAGTTGCAAGCTGAAAGAACCTATCCATATTGCACACACTTTTTTTAAAGACAGAGAAATCAAGTTGCCTACAAAATACATTTTTTCTGATATTGTTGAGTATCTGATTTTTGAAATGTTTAGCAGAGATATACTGTAACTGGTAAGAACAAATAGAAGAAAGAAGGGACAAGCTACATTTAGAGAGATGCTATACCTATTAGGCTGCTTCATTTGGTAAATTCGGGGTAAAGGTTTTGGCAATGTATCATGCTGACACCAGATGTTTTTTCATGGTAACTTAGCAGTAACTTAGCTTATTTAAGACCCTGTTCTTATTAAGCTGAAAACCCAGATGTTGAGTTTAGATCTGCTGGTCTCTTTACTTTCAAACAATAATCACATGGAGATTTGTACCACTGGACCTACGGTGACTTTAGGAGACAGCTAGTTTGAAATTGGGGACGGAAAACAGCACTCATTGATAATTCTGCAAATTAAAAAAAGGAACTCTAGGCTATAACATTCAAAATATACATCCAAATTCGTATGTAGCAATTCCTATTCACTGCACTATTACTTGCACCTGCTGAGAAGTCATTTTCAAAAGTGAAAATTATAAAAAGTTATCCATTCTCTTCCATAGCTGAAGGTGCTGGATTAGCAATGATCTCAACTGAAAATAACATTGGAAAGGCATTGGATGAAACTGATCTTGTGGAAGAGTTTTCATCTAAAAGATCTCAAAAAGTTTCATGTCTGTTACTATTGCCATGTTATTAAGTTGTCAGTTTGTGTTCTCTACAGATAGCAGGTGAAGATGTAAAAATAAGATGAAGTCATAATCATAAAGATAAATACTGAAGAACATAATTTATTGCTTTGCTCTTTTCTTTCATTGATGAAATTTGATAACTGTTCTTTCAGGGCTATGCCATAGATTGAGAATTCTTAGAATAAAATCAGATATATTAGGAACAGTGCCGATAGGTTATAAAAAGAGTTGCACAATTGTCCAGGGCCACAAAACTCTAAGGCCACCAATGGATATAACCAAGTGCTTTCCTAATTATAGTATCACAATTATGAAATATTCTCCAAGGCTTCCAAATGTTCCACATTTGGAAGACTGCATCCAGTTTTGGTCACCACAAAACAAAAAAGATGCTGATGCCTAAAAAGAGTACAGAGAAGAGCAAGAAAGATGGTAAGGAGTCTGGAGGCTAAACAGAACAGTTAAGTCAACTCGGCTCGTTTAGCCTAACAAAGAGAAAGGGCAGGGGTGTCAAACTCAAGGCCCGCGAGCCACATCCAGCCCACAGGGTGCTTAGATCTGGTCCACAGACCCGCCCTGGAAACAGCAAAGGACCGGCATGTGGTGCTTCTGCCAGCAAAAACAGAGCTCGGGAGAGCTGTGCATATCCTCCCTCAGGTCTGTTTTCGCTGGCAGAGGGTTGCAGGAGGCCGTTGGGCTGAAAACGGAGGCTGGGCCGGCTGTGTGCGGCTTCCCTGAGCTCCGTTTTCGCTGGCAAAAGGCTGCAGGAGGCCATCGCGGCCGAAAACAGAGCCTTGATGAGTGATGTCAAGCTGCCATGCCCACCCTGGCACAGACACCACCACTCCGAGGTCAAACACAACCCTGAAGCGGCCATCAATGAAATCGAGTTTGACACCCCTGGCTTAGGGGATGATATGATAGCCATTTTCCAACACTTGAAGGGCTGTCACAGGGAAAAGGGGATTGACTTGTTCTCCAAAAGCATCTGAGAGCAGGACAAGAAGCAATGGATGAAAGCTTGTCAGAGGGAAATCCAAGCTGGAAATAAGGAATAATTTCCTGACAATGAGAACGATTAATTAATGGAATAGCTTGACTTCCAGAGTTGTGGATGCTCCATTACTGGAGGTTTTCAAGTAAAGATTAGACAACCATTTATCCAGGATGGAATAAGGACTCTTGGCTTGTGCAGGGATTTGGACTGGAAGACCTCCAAGGTCCCTTCCAGCCTTATGATTCTATGATTCTGGGAGATTAACATCACATCAACATTAATTTCATTTCAGTATGTGAATTCTGGTGTTCTAAGCTTGCTTCTCTTTAACAGATTTAACCGATTAGCAGATGTTTTCTTGCCAGCAGGGGTAGGTTTCTACCGGTTCGGACTGGTTTGCCTGAACCAGTTGTTAAGGTCATTTTTTGTAAAAAAAAAAAAATTTTTAGCCCAGCTGCCCACCTGGAGCCTCCAGCTACCTTTATTCGCTGTGTTTTTAGCACAGCTGATGATCGGGGAAGAGCGCCTCAGCTGTTTTTTTCCCCCTAGAGACTGCTGCAGGAAGTTTGTTTTTTAAAGAAACAAACTTCCTGCAGCAGCCCCTATGCAGAACAACAGCTAAGGCAGGCTTCCCCGCTCATCAGCTCTGCTGAAACACAGCGAATCAAGGTAGCTAGAGGCTCCTGGCACGTGGGAGGACAAAAAATATATATTTTTTTTTACAAAAACTGACCAAACCAGTTGTTACACAGATTGAAACCCACCCCTGGTTGTGCCCCATACACATCTTACATTGCCTAAAATAAGAGAGCAAAAGTGACAACAGCTGGGTGAGATAAAAAATAATAATTATTTGCTTTTGCTGGCTGTGTGTGTGTTTTAGGTTATGTGCAGGCATCCAAGCAGGACAAGAAATTCATGGCTTGTGCACCAGACCATTCCTATTCTGCCCTTTGTGAGTGCCTGCGAAGAGTGTTCATCTATCGCCAGCCAAGTCCTCTAACCACTGTTCTCTACAACCGAAAGGAAGGCAGACAAGTCAATCAGCTTGCTAAGCAGTTGGTAGCAACTCTGGAAACACACGATCCTTTTTTGGGTTTTCAAGCAACAAATGAGAGGTTGTATGTTCTCACAACAAAAGCTCTATTTATAATAAAAGTAAGCAATGAGAATTAATCATGGTCTCATAATGACTACATATATATATATATATATATCATTGATCTCTCTGCATTCCACAATGAGCTCCGGTTATGACTCCCTAACGTAGCAGAAAAGTTCAAAATACCAGTATCAATTATATTGGAAAGATAGTGCAATATAAGGTGTACTGTCTCCTAAAGGATGACCAACATTGTTTTGTTGTATAGGAGAGAAGCAGGGGGAGATTTATTTTTTAATAAATGTATTATTATTTTCAAATTGCCTTAAAGCTTTTTATTGCAACTGTTTCTATTTGGTCTCCTGAATCAATTAAGATACTTCGAAAATGTAATTTGCAATTAAATAAATATATTTTTAGTTTTGTTTTGATTGGATTTTTTAACATTTTCTTTAAATGTTTTCCCTTAATGGTTGCATTGGCTCATTGAACAGATCAGACTGAATATGTACATCCACTTTTCTTAAGCATATTTTTAATTGAAGCTCAAAATTCTCATTGTATGCAAATGTGGTAATTGCAGTTGGATTGTATCTGGTTTCCGGAGGCAAATCCTCATCCATTTGAGAAATAAAGTAGATTTTTAAAAAAATAAAAAGGTTTCAATGTTCTTTACCTTGATATTAAAAATGGATTTGAGAAAATTTAAAGATTTGTTAGAAATTGTCTTCTCTGGGCTGGTACTATTTGAAAAGATTCATTATGAGTTAAAATGGCTGTATATATAAGTTTTTACTAGCAGGAACAAACTTACTAACTCATTAAAGATAATCTGGCTGGGAAAGTTGATTTTACCATGGGATAAACAGTCCAGGATAAAAGAACAAATCGTATTTTGTACAGGACTTGCAGTTATTATAACATCACTGTGAAGCCAATAATTTTCAAATATGTTTATGTGCCAGTTTAAAGCAAAGTTGCATCAAAAATCATTATTCCTTTTTCCAGACTGCCTTTTTACTACACACTAATAAGAGGAACAAGCAGCTACGATTAGGTATTTTAACTTTAAAAGGAGTTACAACACCAACAAACCACATCTAGCTAGATTAACTGCTCTTCCCTAATTTTTCTTTCCATGTTGAAAATGGAATGGTGCTTCCAGTTAACCATAGTTTGGTAGCATGTCTGAAGGAAATTAGTTATGCCCACATCTACAGTGGTTTAATACTGCATCATGTACTAAACTGCACGTAGCACTAGCAAAACTAGGGAGGGCAGTCAGAGGGCTTTGGCTGTCTGAGTTTCAGTATTGCTTTCATTTTTCCTCCATTTATTTTAACTACATGTGCTCTACAGCATTGCCACGCTCATTCATTTTGATTTCTGATCAGCTGGGAATAGTCTTAATGTACAGTTCAGCTTCTTCTGTTCCTTCCATTATTTCTGTTCCATTCCATTCCATTCTGAACAAATACCATCTTCTGAATGGTATATTCCAATCATGGGATTCACCTCATTAGGTCCCAGTTTATTACTATTAAGTCAAATTTAACTACTTTGTGTATGAATTTAAGCTCTTCTTGCTTATTGTCCATATTCTGGTCATTACTACAGAGACCACAAGGACTATGAAATTTATGATCCAGTCCCAAGGCGCTTTTCCAAAAGGCAACTGAACTTTGTTTTTCCTTGAAGCACCTTTGGGACAACCATTATCTGGGTGACTGAGAATCTCCATAGACGTTTATGATCCAGTGTTCTTGATTTTTTTTTTATTAAGCAATTCAAGACTACCACAGCTACCTACTTCCTTCGCCAATTCTTAAGAATGGATGGCTTTGTCCCACCCACCTACTCCTGATTCTATTTAAAGTATTCCTGATTAAGCTCACTATATTTCAGCCAAATACATTTTGTCTAGTCCTAGTAAATGGACCATATCTTATGCCAACATTTCATTATTCCAAAGTCAGTCACTCCTCTTTGGTATTGTTCCCTTTCAGATGGGTCAGAAGGCTAAATAAATAAATAAGGCCATCTAAAACCATAAAACAGCAATGTTGCCGACAAAGTGCAGGACAATATTCATCTTTTTATTCTATGATTGTCTAATGTGGAATGGAGTGCCTGATCTAGTTAATGTACTAAGCCAGCATTCAATAGCTCCCCTCTGTCAAAAACCTCCCTTCTCTACCGGCATTATGCTTTTCTATGATGTGTAAAATCTCCTTCAAGCCAAGTTTGATTCCCGAGTACTTCCTGGACAATTCCATGTAGTTTCTTGGCAACAGCACAGAAGTGGTTTGTCATTGTTTTCAGGATATATGTGTGTTTAATTTCACTGAAAAAAAAATACTTTTTTCTAGCTAAGATCCTGAGATTCTTTGCTGGTCTTCTATTAAAGCAATAACCAGGGTCAACATTGTTTAGCAGCTGGGCCCAAAGTCAGCCAGATGCTTGCTCTCTAAGCTGAGACAAAGCAGTGTTTTAAAAACCAACCGGTGAATTATTAATGCTTTACTGCTTTTACCAAAAACTCTCTAGAGAAGAGCAGGAACTCCGAGTACAAAGAAAACTAAATTTTACAACACATTTGGCTGCAGTTAAGCAGAATCGTTGCCCCTTCTGCTCATGTTTATTCAATCTATCACCCTTCATGTAATTTTGTTACTTAAATCCAAATAATATTCCTTTCAAATCAGAGGTGTATTCTTGCCAAAGAAAATTTCCGAAAGTACCAAAGAAATTATATGATGGTTTTCTGAAATATTTTAGTTCCTGGAGGAAAGCAAGAATAATCTCTGCCAATCCAAGCAGTATATAGAAAGGGAATATAAATCATATATAATGATTTATATGAAATCATTAACAGATGGTAACATGTTTCATTACTTGGAAGAACAATTTTAGATACGTCCAAAAGTCAGCTGTTTTTTGGCAGCTAAAGAATAGCGGAGTGCTTTTTGTCCATGGTCGCACAAACTTGAGTGAATGAAAACAACTAATCTCCAAATGGCCAAACAATGAAAACAATTTTACTTCCTAATGCACCTAAATTCTGTTTAATTTAATTGGGATGACAAAAAAGGCAATATCCATTCAAATGTGTTTTTTTGAAAGAGAACAAGTACCAATTATCATAAAGGACCTGTCATTCTTTATGTTTTGTTTCTTGACTAAGTTTTATAACATTTGCGGAAGCAGTGCTTTTCAAACTGAGTACCATTAGCTGTTCCTGCCACAACATATATCAAGTTTATATGTATATGTGTTAAGATGCTTCATCTGCCTTGTAGCTGCTAGATGTTCTTTCTGTTTTGCCCCAGAGACAATGCAACGCCTCACAACATTTTTGCTTTGCTTTCAAGAAATGGAGAGATAATGTTTATACCTTTTTACAGTCTTTGGCAAAATATTTATCAATCTTGAACAAGGACATCTTAGCAGCTCACATTTATTGCACAAACTTTATCCGGAAGTCAGCTGTCTCTTAGATTCATTATGAAAGGTGTCACACTCAATTTATACAAAAACTGCTTGTTTGATTCTGCTCTTGGCAAGGCATAAACTCAACCTCAGCACTACTTCATACAGACTGTGTGTCTACAGCTAAGGAGGGGTAGTAAAGCCCCAAAATGAGTAAAGTCATATCCTGTGGCTAAAACTTTAGTGACAGATACAGAAGCTAAGACCAAAAGCACATCAAAATAAGCAAGAACATAAACTTCATCAAATGAAACAGTGCTGAAGAAGACTGGAATAAAATGCAATGTTCAAGTTTTGCTTTTCCTCTGATATTTGTTTTATGCATTGCTTTTCCTTCAAACATTAGTCTGAATTCAAATAATGGTTATTATATAAACTTGCAGTTCAACGTTTTGAAAAAGTGCAGACAGAAATTTCTAGAGGTGGGCTTGGAGGAGATATATGAAGACGAAAGTCATGAAGTCAGAAACACAAAAACAATGCAGAAAACCTGACAACTCTGGCAATTGAAGAACAACTTTAACTGACGTTTCAATCATGATGTGATTCCTCAACTACTAACTAATGCTATTGTGTATTGAGAAAGTGGGGTTTTTTTAAGGCAAGGAAATATTTTGCCCTTCTTTGTATCTGGTAGAAAACTCAGTTTTACTAGAGGGTGTTGGAAGAAATATCCTTCTGGGTTCTGTTCCAAGTGGGGAAAAAGACACTAGAAGCATGGTGACTGCTTGGAAAGATGGTTTAATGGTGGACAGGATCGGTTCCTGGGCAGAAAAAAGGAAGGGATGCTAAGAGTCCTTTGGTTTTATACCCTCTGTGGCTTTGAACTTCCTGGGGCACAGGAAGAGTATCCTGATTGGCTGCTGTCAGAAGTCATAGCTAGCTGTGAAAGTTGGTGGGCAATTCCTATTATGGAGGTATCCTGAAGGAGGTAGATCTTTGTTATGTAGAATAGACTGGCCCAGGCCTTTAATGGCCCATTAACAAAGAGTTTCTGCCTGAGCTTCTACTTCTAGTGTATTCCAAAATATTTCACTTCTCTAGGGGGAGGGGTGGATTTTAACTTCCAACAATGGGAAATGAGCAACTGGAATGAAATGATAACATTCTGTGTATCATGATCACTAAGATGGCTTCCTCCCCCCTTTTCTTTTTAGTTCAGTACAATTTGACTCTGTTGGATTTTTTCTTTCTTTCTACCACCCAAATCGTGCACCAAGGTCTGAGTTTTTTTTTCTCAGAGCAAGTAGTGTACAGCCTGGCTACCATTATAATCTCTAATGGATGATCATAGTAATAATAATGCAAGCGTTAAGTCGTCTCACAATGTAATTGGTCACCATGGGATACTTTAGTCCAGATTTCTCCAACATCCCTGCTGAATCTATAGTAGTGGTTTTGCATATATTTGCATACATTGTAATGATTAAAATAAGGTAAATATAAGAAAGTAGATAGGTAAGATCCATAGAATATCCCTTTTTAAACATCCTTTGAGAGGGGCCCAATACAACATAAAACTGATTAATTAATTTCATTCTTAAATTATGAGAGCCAGCCTAGTCTAGTAGTTAAGGTACTGGCCTAGAAACCAGGGGATTGTGAGTTTTAGTTCCTCCTTATGCATGAAAGCCAGCATTAATTTTCCTAGATAGGTTATCCCAATTCATCACTCCACAATTAAGAATACACAACTTACCTTATGTGTAGCCAGAATCTGAAAATAACATTTAACACAGCATAGTATTTAAGCAAAATGGTTTGGTTGAGATCGGCATATATAAGACTGATTAGGGTAGATTGTAGGGGTGATACCGAAATACAATTTTATCATATTTATCTGTATATTAAATTATTGTATTTTATTCCAATTTCATTTTAAATTGTATTTTATCCAATTCCATTTTAAATGTCAGCTTTGGAATCCATATTTTACTCAGAAGCTTCCAAGCTGCCACATCTTGGTGCTTGGGAAAATGGGAGGGGGGATTTCATGGAGAGGTGAAAAATTAGACATAACAACATTCTTATCATAAAGTCAAGGACAAGTTACCCCGCACCTGGGAAGGAGTGCTTGGAGGAATGTCTCCAGTTGGGACGATGGTTGATTGGACTATGTGATGGACTAGTTGGTGCAGGGGATGGGTTTTGAAATTTCAATTGGGAAGGGAAAACCCGGAACTCTCAGATTCGGGTTTTCCCAGATATGCCAGTATGAGTTCCTTAATAAATTCTTACTTGGATGAACTGTTTCTGAGTGCTAAATGAAATGGGGAGTTTCATTGGAACGCTGACATTAAATTGTTTTTATCAGATTTTAGTAATAATTTGGCTCTGGAAATCTGCACTTTGATATGGCCCAAGGGCTAATCAATAAAGTAAAGTGAAATTATAAAGTAATAAAAGTAAGATAAAAATCTAAAAATACATAAAAATAAAGATGTGTATTCTATATTTCTTAAGACCTCAACCCATTAATTTTCCTAGGTAGGTTATCCCAATTCATCACCCCATTAAGAATACATCTTGTTTATTATTGAGGAGAAATCAATCACTGATCTTGGGCAGAGTCTTTCCAGTTCTTAGACAACCTTATTGTATAGGGAAGATTCTAAAATTTAGTGCATGTAAACCAGGATGAGGAAGATGCATTTCTCTAGATCAGGGGTGTGAAACTCAATTACATTGAGGGTTGCATCAGGGTTGCATCAATTACATTGAGGGTTGCATTTGACCTTGGGGGGCCGGGATAGGCGTAGCCAGAGTGGACGTGGCCAGCTTGACATCATTTGTGTTGGGGGCGCCTGTGGTGGCCTAAGTGCTCTGCTAGAGCAAATGGGCTCCCGAGCTCCGTTTTCAGCTTGGACGGCGTGCTGCAACCCTCTGCCAGTGAAGATGGAGCTTGGAAGGCACTGCAAGACGGTCCTTTGCTGTTTCCAGATCTAAGCACCCCACAGGCCAAATCCGACCCACGGACTTGAGTTTGACACCTCTGCCCCCAGATGTTGCTAAGATTCCATCATTCCTCATTCCTTGTTATGGTAATAAAAGGGGGGGGGGCTATCAAAAGCCACAATTCATGTCTTCAGGACCAGATTCCCCATTCTACAGAATAAACCATTTCCATTTTTCACGAGCTTTTACAGTTAAGCCAGGATTTACCAGTTCTTGAAAATGTGGTGTAATAAATAGTACTGCAGATCACTAGTATTTACTCTCTACTAACTTATTGATCGATTGATTTGATTTATATGATCACCCCTGTCATATAAATGACTCTGGGCAGCTAATACAATACAAACGTCAATACAATGGCAGCATGCAATGAATGAAACGCATAAATCCAATGAAAAAGAACTAAGCATAAAACTTCTTGTCTATAGTTGTTCAGATGATTTGGGTCTAATGAAAATGCATCATCCACACTAAGAAGAAAAGGCACACAAGAAGTCAATAAATTCAAATAATGAGTTTGAAAGCAGGAACACCATGACTTCCCTACTGGCAAGCAGGGGAAGAAAGCAAATCACTATGATGACAAACTGACTTCCAGACTTCAAAGGAAAAACACTGTGGCAACTTCTAAAGGATGCACATCATCAGATTCTGTCTCCGGTTTAGCACATCAACCTACATAATACAAAATTACAACTGTCCTGCATAGAAACTGGGAAAACCAGCTTTTATTCTTAACTGTGAGACTCATTCACAAGACAATTCAAAAGGAAGTCATTTCATAAGGATGTGTGTGAGAAAGAGGGAGACCCAGTGGTGGTATCCTACCAGTTCGCCCCGGTTCGTGCAAACTGGTATCGGTAATTTAAAGGGTTTGCCGAACCGGTAAATACCCCCTCTGTCTGGCCCTGCCCACTCCGCCCCTCCCCTCCCCGGAGTCTCCGCACAGCCCATTTTTGGATGCCAGGTAAGTTTGGCTGTGTGCGGAGGCTCTGGGAGGGCCATTTTCGCTCTCTGGGGGCTGGGGAAAGCAAAAACCGGGCCTCCCGGAAGTCGTGGAAGGCCCAAAATGGGCCTATTTCCGGCCTCCAGGGGGCCTGTGGAGGCCAGGGAAGGCTGTTTTTGCTCTCCCCAGGGTCCAGGGAAGCTCCCTGGGGCCTAGGGAGAGTGAAAACCGGGCCTCCCAGAAGTCATGGAAGGCCTATTTCCAGCCTCTGGGGGGCCTGCGGAAGCCAGGAAAGGCTGTTTTTACTCTCCCCAGAGTCCAGGGAAGCTCCTTGGGGCCTGGGGAAAGCGAAAATTGGGCCTCCTGGAAGTACTCCCAAGGCTGGGGAGGGCGAAAATGCCCCCCCTGCACCATGGCGCATGAGGCCAACTAGGCCACGTCGACCATGGCCACGTCCACCCAGCAACCGGGCAGAGAACCGATTGCTGGAATATTTGAAACCCACCCCATGATATACATCTATATATCACTAAAGTATAACTCTTAGCTATTCCTACCAACACAGTAAAAAGGGGAAGGACTCTGGGAGCTGTGGTTCAAGCATTTCTGGAGCCCAGTCCTAAGAAAGAAAAAGAGAGAGTGGGTGGGAAAGGGAGACAGACAGACTGCCCCCTTTTGTAGTTATTTTCAATTCAAAGGAATATTTAATTTATTTGTTTTTCTTTCATTCAATTTCTATAGCCACCCTTTTCAGATGTGTGCTGGACATATATGATGGAGAGTGACCCCAAAATTGTTCAGTTTGTCTATACATTAACAGAATATCTCTCCAAAAATTGAACAAAGCAAAGACCAAATTTGGTATAGTGGGAGAAGCCATCAAAAGAGAGATTGAATTTGGAAAGGAACCAGTGGTGGGATTCATATAATTTAACAACTGGTTCTCTGCCCTAATGATTAGCTGGGTAGGCGTGGCTGGGTGATCATGTGACTGGGTGGGTGTGGCCAACTCAATGCCACACACATTGAGGGGCACTTCGCCCGGCCTCTCGTGACCGTGGGGATGCTGCAATGGTCATAAGTGTGAAAAATGGTCATAAGTCACTTTTTTCAG
>JANHJO010004068.1:46660-59447 GCA_032468235.1 Pseudoxyrhopus heterurus | reverse complement strand
ATGAATGAGAAATGATTTAAAATAATGTGATTGATGTCTGGAAACAACTCTGTCCCTATAATGAGATGTATGGGGGGGGGGAAACCCTAAAAAAAAACTTTATTGCAAAAAAAAATAGATGTTTAATATCTGCATTTCTGGCAAGAAGAAACTATTTCAAAAATGTAATGAACATATGTTTATTGTTTTTATATATGGTATCAGTTTTGATAGGCACTAAAAGTGAACTAAATGTCCAATAAACCAAAATATGCTGATATACATGCACATACATTCACTTAAAAGCAAAATTCTGGACTTTAAGAAAAGATAGAAGATTATTTGAAGTGACGATTCTCAGCTAAGATTAAATCTGAATAATACATCACTCTTAAAGTTCCATATGATTAAAGAGTACAGGAATTAGGATTATGTGCTTTGGGTAATAACAATATATTACCAAATTGATTTTAATTTTTCTTTAATTCTTCTTTGAAAAGAAAACAAAATTAAATACCTCTTCTGTGGATGTAGATTCAGTTTGTACAGATCTTGGGACAGAAAGCGCAGCTCCTGGTAAAGACACATTAGATAGCCGCCTCTTTCTTACCCCACTGCAGTTATTTGGAATCTTAAAAGCACATCGCTTGTGATAATTTAATCCACACCCTAATGAAATTAATACAAGGTTATTAATACAGAGAGGGGGAGCAAAGAAGAAGATAAACAGACTTTTACTGATGATGCTACACATTTTCTAGGATTCTATTTCACGAAAGACAGATTAACAGAAATATATGGCAAAGATAACACATTTTTTAAAAACTGAACCAACACCTCTAACATTGCCATGATCATGTAATTAACAGCAGATCTCTGCAATGCATGGAATGTTTTTGGCCTGAATATTTGCTTTTCTGACCCCACTTCACCCTGGCTAAAGCTGGAAAACAGTGCCTGTTATGCAATTCAAGCTGCTGATGATTTTCCTCAGCTCTTTCCCCAGCAGATTATCTAAACACTGCACTCCTGAGTCTGTTAGAACCACCAGATTAAGGTACAAGCCAATGAGTAAGCCTTGGGTTATTAATGCGCCTGTGCATTAATATATCAGAAGAGGTGCTTCAGAATTATCAAGGTAAGTATACTCTATATGCACAGTGAAAGAAGTGCAGGAGTGCATACAAAACACTTATTTTCAAATGATTAAAGCAGCTGAATTTTTTTCAGACTTGAACAGCTGCTTCAAAAGCTGTTCCCAACTGTCCCCAGTTTCCCACTAATAATTTAGCCAGCACTTGTTAGTAATTACTTGATAATGATTAGGAAATAGACATGTGGAAAGGGTTTTTCATTCTAGATAACTTATAAATATATTGAAGTACAAAAATAAAACATAAATATTTACACTGATAAATCCTCCCACACTGCATCATCTCATTATTTCTAATATTGCACCAACATGGCCTTTTGCATACACTAGACTAGACCTTCTACGAGGAACTCAAAATTTTATATAGCATCATTTCTTGCCATAAACCAAACATAAATCTTCTTACTAGATAAGAAATCCATCCTGTATGAAAAGAACTACCGGTATTAACTTAGATTATGGCATGCAAATGATGTGTTTTTGAAAAATCTATGTAACTACCGGTATATACTGCATCTGGCGATTTAGGACAGAAACATTGTTTATAACACTCATTGTTACTAATTGGCTTACCTTCACATTTCAGTCCTTGCCGTACCAAGCCCCAAAGCATCTCTCCACAATAATCACAAAATGTAGGGGCCTTATAGGAATGAACGTAAAGCATGTGAGGTCGAATCTGGAAATCCTCGACTGTAGCTAATGCTTTAAAAATACATATATAAAAACAGAGTGCATTTTAATGCCTTCCTGAATATTGAAGTACTAAAAAAAAATCCAATATAGTGAATATAATGCCTTAAATGCTACAAGACCATGAGACAAATACCTTTACATAAAATTTAAAAATACCATTTTCAGTATGGATTTGACTATGAAGTTTTATACTGTTTAAAATATAATTGTCCACAAACCTCAGAATTAAAAGCCTACTGAGTCCATGACATTAGGTCACTACAGTAAATAATCAGGATGAATCGATTTCCAATTTTAAAAAAGGAATTTTAATGTTTTCATCTTTAATATCCAATTCCACAAAATATTTCATCAATTCTGCAGTGGGTGAGCATTTAAAAATATTTATATTACAATTTATTAATTACAATTATTCCCAACATGAGGATTGCACTGAAAACAAATATTCTTACCAGACAGAACAACCTCAACAAGATCACCTTCCCGTATCTCTTCTGCTGATGTAATTCGCTGTAAAATATTTTCTGAGTTCAGATCATGGCGGAATAGGAGAATTTTATCATACATGCCAAAAAACCCACACTCTGGGAACTGCAACAACAAAAAATAAAAAATCTATATTGAAATATGCCATAATTTACTATGCCATAATTTATTATTTTAACATAAAACTGTTAAAGTTGTTGTCTAACATAATCACAGAAAACAAAACTGTAAGCATTTGTTGCTGAAAAACAGGTCATTCTGAAGTCATATTATAAGCTTCAACCAAAATTGCCTCCTAACATTACAAGTTTCTAACTGTATCATTGAGGCACTAAAAAAATTACTATTTGCATATATGTTTATTAAAAAAATCTATTACGGGCTTTTCTACTTCAAAAATTTGAAATGAATAAATGGAGATTATTTTTTCATTCCAAACTTTGTTGATGTTGTATGCAATAAAGCTACTGAATATATACATTCCACTTCAATAAAACTAATTAATCTTGACACATGTGTACAGCGTTTATTTTTAAACAAAAGAAATAAAAATCTAAACAAAAATATTGTGTTGATGTTATCACAATTAAATCTAATATATACATACTCAGTTAAATAAACATCAAGTATATTTTAATCTCTTGTGAAATAACCAACTCTAACATTTCTGTATTTATATTGAGAATCAGACAAAAACCAGTTAAAGATGCATAAATATACGTTGAAAATGACTATGTGATACACCAATTCAAGAAGGGCTAATCCTTCCTGGATTATAAAAGAAACACATCCTCAAAGTTGTCTGGCCTTTCTTGTAAATGAGATTTCTAAACTACAAGATATTTTTGCTTCCTTTCTTCATTTTTAGGTGGATATAATGCATGTTTTATACGTTACCATAATTAACTATAAATGGGAAAATGAATGTTCAAATGCTGGATGTAAGGTACTGGATGGTTTATGATCTGTTGTGATGAATGAATGTTCAGAGAAATGAAAATGGCTATGCATACTTCTATCTATCCTGTTATATGGAATTGAGAGATGTTAAAAAGGAAAGTTGAAAACACTAGGAATAATAATTAAATATATGAGATTAAAAAAAAGAAATAGGGTTAAAAATGAATGTGTTGAATGAATGTAGACTGAGTATCATAGTATCTGATCAAGTACAATGTTGTAAGCCACCCAGTGTCGCTTGACAGTAAGATGGGCAGCATATAAATTTAATAAATAAATAATGCATACATACATATGAACATTGAGCTGATGTGTTCATATAGAGAGAATGAAGACTGAATTACAAAATAAATATATGATGGAGAAGTGAACAGTTCAAGAATAAGATTGACATAGTTATGTTTGAACAGACATGATGAGAACCTCAAAAAGAAAGAAGCAATTAAAGAATAAAAGATCAAAAAAGGGATGTGGTAGAAGAAAAGGAATTTGGAATTCCCTTTCTTTTCTTACCTCATGTCTTTAGTGTCTTTGGCTTGCTATTTGTTACTCCACTTCTGTGCTTTGTAAAAGTGTAGTCATCCCAAAGAAATGGTCAGGTAGGCAGTTAGGTAGGCAGTTAGGTATGCTTACACTTCACTCTCAAGATCCTATTCTGTTCACAATTCATAGCAAAATATTCCTGAAATTTTATTTTGGTATTTGCCTGTGTTCTTTTATTTATTTAGGTAAAGATAATTTCTCAAAACTTATCTCATCTGCTTTCTTTGTCCTTAGCAAATATACATGTTTTGACATTGAAAATATTTTTTTCCTGCACCAATTCATCACATTACTAGATTTATGAAATAGCATATAATAAAAGGACCTAAGTATCAATAGATTAAGCTAATTACCAACCACAGCATACTTTATGACAAACTGAATACCTATATAAATATGAAAGTGTTTAATGAAACATTAAAAAATAACTATACAGTAGTACCCTTCCATTTTCTGCTTGAAGGTCACCACTGCCATGTTTTAATTGTTTTAAGGCTTATCATTAAAATGCTCCACTTTTTGCAACACTGCTTCTAGCTAATTATGGAAGCTCTGTCAACATTAATCAGATCCCAGAGTTATCATCAAGTAGTAACCATATAATATTTATAATAGGATTTCAAACATTCTGAAATTGCTTGTTTCTAGATTTTGAATGAAATTCTACTTGAAGATGTATGTGGATCCAATGTGGCCTTTTGCAAATGACAGAAGGAAATTTGTCATTGCACAAATTTTCTAAGTACTATCCAAACTTTATTGCTATGGCACTCAGTGTGCTGATAACCGCCGGGACCACCGCAGCCAGTTTATGCCATAATCCTTAAATTTTGATTTTCAGAACTTATTAGTATTCTTCTCCAATTCTTTGGCACTCTACTATCCCGATATTGCCATATAAATTATTCACTTTCTTTTTTTTAACTACAATTAAATTTGGTGTTATGAGCCAAGATTTCATCAGTTTGTATTCCTAAATCTCACAATATTTTAACTTGATCATTTTCAAATACTTTTTCAACTATATGTTCCTACCAATTTTTCATTACTGCCACATGATAATTTTTACAAATGCTCCAGTGAAACATTTTGGTGACTGTGTTCCATCATTTGTAATCAGTTCGTTTGATCTTCTTTCATGAGCTGAATATATAATCTATTGTTTCTGCTGCTTCTTTGCATAATCTGCATTTTGAATCATTTGTTGACTTTTCAATTCCATCCTTGATTGCATTATTTCAAATAGCATGCTCTTGTGCAGCTAAAAATCAAATCTTCAGTTTTTTCAATGTTCCAACTGTAAGTCATTCCCAGATTTTTATCTTTACCCATTTCCCCAATATTTTGTAGAAATTGACCATATAATGCTTTTGTCAGATTCTCATGTTTTTATTACATTATTTCTATATTCATGTTTTGTTTCCTGTATATAAACTTGCATTAAAGCTTTTAACTTGCATTAAAGCTTCTTCACTGTCTTTTAACTGCTTCTCTTTTTTGACAGTTTGTTTGGCCTCAATTTCTGCAGGGCAGGTATAATCTATCAGTATCACTATAGAGATGTAATGCACTGAATAGTCATCAGTTTTCTTGTTTTTCAATCCAAACTGTCCAGTTCAGTTTGTGTCTAGTTAATAATTCCAGCAGCCTACATATCACAAGTATGGCCCAGGTATTGGTGGCTTTGATGGTGTTTCCACCATTCAGTTTTATTTTTAGCAATTTTCTCACTCTTTGGATGTATTCTTTACTAAACGTATTTTTAACTTGTGCATGCTTGATGTAAAACGCCAAGATACTTGTAGGCTTTGTCCTGATGGTTTAGCCATTCAATATTTCAATTCAATTACTGTTCGTGGTTTTTACCTCTCTTTATTCCTACTGTAGCACATTTCTCTAGCCCAAATTCTATTGCTATATTTGTGCTTAAAATTCTTATGTTTCTCAGTTACTGGATTTTAATTTCTGATCTTCCTTAAAGCTTTAGATCATCCATATAAAGCAAATGTAAAATGTTATTAGCATTTTTGCCGTTTGACAGACAAGATTTATTTTCTTCAAAATCACTGAAAATGAGATCCTAGCAATGACAAAAGTCACCCTGCATCAGGTGCAAACAAACAGATCCACATGTGTAGAGTTCAAACCTTGCCATGGTGTGTTTACATAATGAGTTCAGGCTATTTCCCTACTTGAGTCCTCCTCCCAACCAGGATGTTGCTCTTCCATACCCTGCAAGATGCCTCTCCTAATGCTGACATCAATTCTGTCTTCCTCTGCTCCATTATTTTTTCTACATACCTTCTAACATTTTTATACACATTCTAATGTTTAATTCTAATGACATCAGTTGTTTCCAAACATTTGATGATCCAACTATCTAGTAATGAATCAAAGACCCTTTTATAATCAATCCAGACTATATGTAAATTAACTTATTGGCTTTTATAATTCTCCAAAACCACTTTATCAATCAGAAGTTGATCTTTTCTATCTCTACTTTTCCTTTCTATTCTACTAAAAAGATGTTATTTTCTTCTAAATAATCATCTTGGATGTTCCAAAGTGGCAGCAATTGGATTTTGTTTTGTTTTTTCATTTGAGAACATTTCACTTCTCATCCAATAAGCTTCTCAGTTCTTGGATGAGAAGTGAAACATTTTCAATGAAAAAAACAAGAAAGTTCAGATGCCTTTTGAAAATAGCACCTTTGTTACAACCATGACCTGGATGATTGAGAATCTCCACAGATAATCTTGGTTGTTGTCCACTATTATGCCTGTGAGCAATTGAAACATTATAGGCAAACTTATTACTGGTCTATGATTTCCAGGTGGTGTCCCTTTAGCGGAGTATTTTTGGATTACAGATGTTTTTCCAGTTAATAACCTGTTGCTGATGACTCTTTTATGCAATACTTCATTAAGCTGTGTAGCTATAACTGGATGCAAGGTAGTCAGATATTTAAACCAAAAGCCATGCAATTGATCATTTCCAGGAGATGTTCAGTTTAAATCTTTTTCACTCAATTTTCACTATTTCTGTTGTTTTATAAGATCTTCCAATTATCAACCAATTAGTTTGCCAAATATATTCTTGATAAATTCAAGAGCAGTCCAGGCGTTTAGCATTTACAGATCAATGTTCTTAATATTTGTTCAGAATACTAATTTCAAACTGATTTACCCATAATTCCTTTTCCTCTTTTTGAACTTAGATGTAACATTTAGTATCTCCAAAGATCTGATCTTCGTTAAATGATATCTGCGTTCCTCTTGTGAGAACATTAAGAGCTTGGTAAAGATATGATATAAATCAAGAATAAAAGGATTTCCTTATACTAGATATTATAGTCTTCTTTGAAAAAGTAGAGAGTAAGGCTAACATCTATGTTTTTGCAACTAATAATTACCAGAGTCAAGCATTTGATACGGGCAGCTATATAAATTCAATAAATAAACTTTTTAATTTAAATGAAATTATATCAGGATAAGAATACTGAAAGTAAATCATAATCTAATTTATACAATACTAAAAATTTTAAAAATTGTAACTGATTACCAACTATCATAACCCCAATTTCAAAATCCAACCTCCTGATTTGCTATATTATAGAGGCAATGCTTAATGCAATGTTCGAGTAAGTTTTAAAATCTAAATCAACCATTACAATTGCACTCATTCTTATTGTTTTTTGTTTTTGTTAATAAAATTACACCTATGTCATAATAGGAATATATGACTTTTGAAGAGACTATGGGAAACTATTCTTTATAAACTTATACAATTTGAGCATTTGAGCGGCTAAAAAAGCACATTTATGGTACAATTTTCTCAAGTGTATAATTTTGAAAGGATGGCTCTATTAATCATTTTGCTTGATCGCAAAAAGAAAAGCAATCCCTGGTATTTCCTTTTTTAATGAGAATTTCTTATAGAAATCCTATTTACAATGTTTTGTCAATTCATTGTTGCTTATATAAAGTATTTAAAAAGTTACATAGCTAGTTTAGCCTTTGGGGGGAAAATTGCTAAAATGAAACACTCAAACTAAGTATAACACTTTTAAATACATTAATATTTAAAAATTATTTTATATTCCCTTTTTCAACCTCATAAATTTTGATTCCTATGATTCTTATATTTCATTAAGTCATCAACTTTAGTCATCAAATAACATCACATTTCACAAATATTGAGTGGTTGTTTTAGAAATGTAAGGATTGGATTTATAAGAAACGATGAAAACAAGATAAGTGAAATCTGAAATCTCTTCCTTGCAGATGAGATACCATACATTAAAATCAAATAGACAACAATGGAAAACAGTTTCAAAGAAACAGTTAAAACAATAAGGAAATTCTCAGTCCAATGTAAGGAGAAACAGCTCTCATAAAATAGCAATAGCATTGTATTTATATACCGCCTATCAGGGCTTGCAACCCTCTCTAAGCGGTTCACAATGTCAGCATATTGCCCCCAACAATCTGGGTTCTCATTTTACTGACCTCAAAAGGATGGAACGCTGAGTCAACCTTGGAGCCGGTGGGATTCGATCAGCCAAACTGCTGACCTGCAGTACTCTGTTCTAACCACTTGAGCCACCAAAGATCAGTATTTCCTAGATATTTTATTAGGTAAGGAGTTATAAATTGAGTCTGTGAGATCTGTCAAGATTGGCCTGATACTGCCAACTACTTGGGCTAATATGATTACAGTTGATGTTTTTAATAATTGCTTCTTCTCAGTGGTGTTTATAAACATTCAGTGTTTTTAATTCAGGCGGTATTATACCTTCCTTTTTGTTATTCCTAGTGTGTCTCTTTTGTTTCTTGTAGTATCCTGTCAAGCATGCTAGATTAGCTTGATAATGGTACTTTATTTATTTAACTTTGTTGCATTTATATTACAACAGTTCTCTGACATCTCAAGATAGCATCCACCTGAAGAGCTTGTAAGGTAGCCTGAGAAAGACGATAACTGTCCCTAAATCCTTTCTGAACTCTAAGTTTAAACAAGGGCTTCAACCTTGTTCTCCCTGATCCAAGTTTAACACCTTGACCAATTTATTATACTTCGGGTTTACTCTTCACTATGCTCTAAAAAAAAAAATCTCCATGAAAGGTTCTACAGTGTGTTCCATAGTTCTATAGTTTTTCTCCCCCTTGAAAACCTGTAGCAGCAACTTCTAACCTGAATATGTTGTGCAGTGTCAATTTCATTACTAGAGTCTTGTTGGTGCACTATAGCAGGCAAAGGTGAGGTTGATGGAAATGTATCTATGTTCAGTTTAATTCTCTTTATTGTGGAACATGATTATAGAAGTTCAGACTGCATGCTCTCCTACATAGATCACTGTATAAACTTTGATTCTCATTAGCTAACCAATCTAAGTCTTGCTTACAAAGAACAAATATATCACTTGCTATCTACAACTTCTAAAGAATAACTCAATTTCTGTCTTGTTATCCTTCTAAAATTACAGGGTTAAAATAACCTGCATGAACATTTCTTGCATTCAGTGCATTTATTTTAACATAGATGTAAGTAATTGCAAGTAATGCAATCAATTTTTCTTTAGCATATATTATACAGTATGTGCAACAATTTGTCCTACACTACACATTTGTATACACAAATGTGATTTAGTATCCATTTTCCTATTACATATATTTATTTTATATCAAATTTAATTTCATGTACGCATGAAACAATGACAACCCAAAATGGGATAATGACATTCCATTTGCATATTAGTTCAAAAATATGAATTGAATTGGTGATCACTAAAATATAACCAAATTAATCTGCTGTCCTTCTTACAATGCTTATGATTTTTAAGCTAGTATTTAATCATTTTTTTAGGATATTAAGGTAGAGTGAAGCCCACTTCCTATTAGTAAATCATACAGTGCAGAATACAGAATAATAATATACTGTAAAAATGAGAAAAAGAAAAAGATGGGAAAAATTCACACCATAGTACATATGGGAAAAAAGAATAAATATATATAGAAGCAACTTTTGATTTTATTAACACCAGTTACAAATCTATTATTTCTCCCCGTCTTTAAAAATAAAACACTCTTCCATTATTTCTCTATTCAACCATTTTTAATCAACAAATCCATAACTCACAGTTCATTTTTTTCTGTTATTAGCAAAAAGTTCATAGGAAGTTTCTAGTCTTTAAACTGTAAAACTTTAATTGTTTTATACCAGATTAATTTTGCTGTTTCTGCAAATCCTTTCATCTTCACAACCCATTCCTTTATTGTAGATATTCAGTATTTCTCTTTTGTGCATATAATAGACTCACTAGAAACCATTTAACCCTGACATAGATAAGAATGTGTGTAACGACGACAGTTTCACCAAATATCAAGTTAACAAATGTATCAAAAGATTTCAAAATTTGGATGAACCATATCAAAACAAGGAAGGAATTTTATAATTACATTTCCTATATCAAAATTCTTCACTTGGGTTGCTGCCTAGTGAACATCTGGTGGACAAAGAACCCTCAAGAAAGTCCTTAATAGATTCCTACTTCCAAAGTCACCTGGGTTACCGATCAAGCCATTGTAAATGATTTTTGTTCAAAATAGGCAGTCCATAATATAAAGTGAATAAATAGCTTCTCAAATAGCTTCTAGAAAAGGTTACAATTACAAAAGCCAAAAAATTAAAATATTGCTTAAATAGTGATCATAAGTAAAGGGTCATTGATAAAATACAATAGTATTGCCCAACTAGATGGCACAAAAGCTTGACTTAAGCTGGGAAACTTAGCTGGGGTCAGAGAACTGTGAGTTGCTGGTTCTGTTACCATTAGCCAAGAAAAGATTTCATGTAGATATTCTGTGGTGGGGTTGTCATGCTAATGGCTACATCCAGTGGTGGGTTTCAAATAATCCCACCATCAGTTCGGTGGGCGTGGCTTTGTGGGCGTGGCAAAAGTGTCTCCCTTTTACCTTTGTAGGAGAGGTGGAGGCGAGGCACATGGCCCTTGGCAGCCAAGCAGACAGTGATGAAATCCCAGCTGAACCACCACCACATTCACAGGCCAGCGAAAAGGGCTCCCGCGTGCTGCATAGCCCCATACTTGCCATGCTGGGAAGCACTAGCAGCCCTGCCAGAAGTTCTTTCAAACTCCATGGGCTTTTGTCCCGAGCCCCACAGCCTTTCCAAGGCCACGTGCGTCCAGCTGCCTAGGGGAAACTCCAGAAGCTGGCTCGCTTGCCTGCCCTCAAGCGCGCTTTGCTCTTCAGCTGGACACTGCTGCCGCCACCACGCATTTCCCGTAATTCTGCACGTGAGGGCTCCACCCAGCTTCTACTGCCAGAGACTGCTGGAGCCTGAGAGCCAAGAAGGAAAAAGGCCAGAGGGAAGCGAGCTCCGTCTCCAAGCCCAAGACTTCACAGCAGTTGCCCGCCTCTGTGTTGTCCGTGGCGTATGGGCAAGGGGAAGTGGGCAGGCAAGCTTGGAGCACAAGAACCACCCTCCAGGCAGTGGCCGTGTCTGGATCAGCCCTCTGGAATTCTGCCCACTTTCTCATGGAGAGAGGAAAAATTGGGAGATGCCCGACTTTTCTCCATGCGGCTCTCTCTGTCCTCAGCTCAGCTGCACCTTTAAACTTAGTCCACTTCACAAGTTTTAAAGATGCAGCTGAGCTGAGGAGAGAGACACGTGGAGAAAAGTCTGGCATCTCCCCATTTTCTTCACTTCACAAACCTCCTGGCAGGAAAGGCTAAGGGCAGGGGCAGGTGGGCGGGGCCGGACAGAGGTGGTATTTACCAGTTGGGCGAACTCTTCAAATTACCGCTAGCGGTTCGCATGAACCGGGCCGAACCGGTAGGATACCACCACTGACTACATCCATCAAAAAGGATAAGTTCAGGACAAGAACTGTAGCTGATTGTGTTTTACTTCAACTGGATGTGATTACTCCCTCTACATTTTTTCCCCTTACAGTCATATTAGTGGTAACTATTGAAGGGTGCCCCCTCAATATTTTTTGAGCACAGATAAGAGCTGGTATTTTTTAAACACATATTTAATGTTTTTTAGTGCTGAATTAGTGTTTTAAAAACAAGTCTAATGCTCTTTGAAAATACTACTACGCCTGTGTTTGGTGGGAGCCCTCATAAAACGTGAAAAATGCTTTGTAAATCAATGGTCAGGTGTTATATATGTAAAAATCTTTGTATAATCCAGGTGTTCAATCTCTCTTACACCTTATGCCAAAACAGCCATGAAGGATAATTCCCAGTGATTAAAGGCAAAGATGAATACTTGTAGCAGCCTAAGATTAGTTACACTGATGTATCCTTGACTACATCAGCAACCTTATTACCCATTAAAGCACAACCCAAAAATTTGTGTTGGAGGAGATCACTAACTAGAACAGCTAAAGTTGCCTCAGATGTGTTCTGAAGATGAGCCTAAGTCAAGAATATGAGGGCATACCACTAAAAAATTGGTTACCAACCATATTCATGCCCTGTAAACTGATGATGTGCTGCTACTGCAGATTGAATATAATAAAAACATGCATTTTGCCCAGAAATCAGGTGCCAACATGAAAGATTTACTTTAAAATCATCAAAAGAATACATTTATGATAAGCAGCAGAAAAAATAATTTATCACTAATGATAAAGATAATGAAAATGAAAACCTAATGATAATGAAAAGATAATGATCATGCCTACAGCACCCTCTGGTCATTTGCAGCAGAAGAAAGAAAATGCTTAAATGACACACTTTGTTGAGAACTGCAGATTGAATAGTCAAAGTGCAGGTTCATCATCTTTATCATGCTTCAAGATGATAAAATAATTGCTGTGGAAATCTGCAGAGTCAAGCATGCTGTGTTTTAAATTCTTAAAAGCGTGGATTGTGTTTCTGAAAGTTGAGTGGAGAAATTTTCAGCGACTTTGGCACCCCTACAATTTTGACATGACAAGGG